>JAJAVP010000314.1:0-49726 GCA_020740425.3 Heterorhabditis indica
TAATAAGCAGCCGAAAGTCTTGGGTATACCATGGGACTCGATAAGGGACGTAATTTTTTTACAATGTTCAATACCTAAAAAGGATACAATAACAAAAAGAACAGTATCTCAACAATTAGCATCAATCTACGACCCGTTAGGTTTCCTGGTTCCATTACTTCTCCCAGCTAAAATTTTCCTTCAATCCTTGTGGAAAAAGGAATATGAATGGGACACACTACTNTACATTTGCGGATGCCAGCAGACAGGCAATGGCCACATGTGCCTACTTGAGCACATCCACAGACTGTTACTTACTAATGGCTAAATCGAAGCTACCATCATCAAAAGAGACAGTAACAATACTAAAACTCGAGATGAACGCGTTGACAATGGCAGCCCGTCTGTCTCTAGCAGTCATTAAGTCATTATCAAAAGTAATCTCAGTACAAGAGATATACATATTATCTGATTCAGAAATAGCTCTCAAATGGTTACAAATCCCCCTCGAGCGAAAGGGAAGAGGAGTACTAGTAACCAATAGGACGAGAGAAATACGCAATTTAGAAGCCGAAATTAGGAAGTATGGGCCTAAGCCATATTTCGGATACGTTCCAACACACCTCAATCCAGCTGATTGTGGCACAAGAGGACTTTCGGCTAGTGAATTCACGACACATTTCTGGTGGAAAGGACCAGACTTTATAAAACTCAAACCAGAACAATGGTCGGAGAAAACCAGCCTATTTTACTTATCCAACGAAGATGAAGATACGCTGGAAACCAGCGTCACACATACAGTACAAATTGCTGACAGCAGTAAGTACACCACTCTTCTAAACTGGAACCGTTTTAATGATATGCATAAAGCAACAAGAGTATTTTCAACGGCACTACGTTTCATACGACGTTGTATTAGAAACATGAGGCCTACAGCGACAGAAAGACTTAAAGGCAGTCTACCCTTTCTTTTTCCCCATCATACGCCATCAGTACTACAACGACATGAGCTGAAGACAGCCTACGACTTACTGATCAGAGATTTTCAGAAGCATACAGTTGCGGAGAAAGTAATCAAAGATTACCAACAACTGAACCTAATGCAAGATGATTCGGGAATATGGCGATGTTACGGAAGACTCGATCAATCAAAACTGGATATTGACGAGAAACATACAATATTCATTACTCCTCGCACTCAAGTAGCACTTATTATCATTCAAGACACTCATAAGGGTTACCACAAAGGTACGGCTCACACAATAGCTGCTGTTCGAGAAAAATATTGGATACCACAGTTACACCAACAGGTTCGAAGGGTTATCAGGAAGTGTGTTCAGTGCCAACGCATGAACAATCTCCCATATAGGTATCCAGAAATGTCGGATTTACCCAGTAGGAGAGTTAGACGTTCAAGACCGTTTGAACATGTAGGCTTAGACTATTTTGGACCACTTACCATAATCAAGGATAACAAAACGCAGGGTAAAGCGTATGGATGCATAATCACCTGCACAACTACACGACTCATTCACCTCGAACTTGTATCCGATATGACATCAGAGAAATTCAACAATGCTCTGAGAAGATTCTTTGCACGCCGAGGAGTCCCTTCATCGATTACAAGTGATAACGCCCCCACGTTGATATTAGGAGACCAAATTCTGGCAGATGCTGTAGAGCGGTTCAACAGTACACTCTCTAAAGCTACTACCACAAACGCTATTACCTGGCACTATAATACGCCGTATTCACCATGGAAGGGTGGATTTTACGAGAGATTGATTAAAATAATCAAGCAATCCTTATACAAGACACTAGGACGAAAAATCGTTCACCTCGACAGCCTGGCAACAATTCTTACGGAGATTGAGGCATGTGTTAATACACGTCCCCTAACGTATCAGGAGGAAACATGGGAGAACCAACCGCTCTTAAGACCTATCGATTTTATACAGAAGGACATCGACATAACATTTCCCTTTGAGGCTATAAAGGAAGTAACGGGAAATGACGAATACCTTCCACCACATGAACTTGCTCAATTACGTACACGCAGAGAAGCCGAACTGGTGCTTCAATCTTCACATGCGTATACTGAGAAATTCTGGCACATTTGGCATACCCAATACCTCAAAGGTCTGCGTGAACACCACCAGAAGAACCTGAAATGCAAACGAGGCGCGACAACGTTTCCTCGAATAAACGACGTTGTAGTAATCTGTGATGCCAATCAACCACGCAATACGTGGAAACTCGGGAGAATCTCTCACACAGAGTCATCCCTGACTGGGACGATACGATCGGTAGAGGTAACTCTACCTAATCGGAAAATAATTAAACGACCTCCAAACCTGCTCGTACCCTTGGAGCTGAGTGAACAACAAATACAAGGTACGACAGAGAAAACCGACGACAAGAGAAATCACGAACATGAAACAACTCCTATCACACGTTATAACTTGAGAAAACGTAAGAAAATCAATTATGCGGAATATGACAACTCTACTGAAGAAACAACTGGATCATACAGCATCCAAAACCGAACACATACAAAGGGACTGACAGCTAGTCTGACAACGAGTTTGGTGACATTGCTGACGCTAGTTCAACCGTTACTAGCAACCCATTTACCGGAAGGCACCGCAAGCTTACAATGCACAGATAGTGGCATGATTCTAAGCAAGGGAACCGCATTATCGTACGAAGTCTGTATTGAGAACCGCTGTTGGACTTACACGGATCCACAAAGGAAAGAAGTCCTTCGGGTACCCCCCAGTATTTCTCTACAGGACTATACGGTGGAGTGGAAAATAAAATACGACGATCGCGTCAATATTTTGAACACAAAGTGCCCAGCAATTCCGTTCTGCAAAAACATAAATTGTGTTTTATGCAACGAATTGATAACCAATCCTTCGTGTTGGCCAAGAACAGCGATAATAGCAACAGGAATTCTGATGTATATGCTTATATTAGCAATATACTTGATTTGCTATGTACCGGTTATTATAGGAACACCGTTTATGCTAATCCTTCGTGGAATAAAATACAGTCTTTTGACAATATTGGAAATGGGACTCACAACTATACTACAACTCAGTATCACATTAGGGTGATACTGTACTCGACGGCGACAACGACCACACCGTAACCTTTGGAACAATGATACAATCATCGATATTTTTGATCTCCTACCACTAATATCATCCTGTCAAGAGTTGGAAAATTTTTCCCATACAAGTAATATTCGCACCAGGAACAAGAGTGACGAGATATGTCGATTAAAAACGTCTCATATTCTTAAGATCAATCCTTTTAAACAAGAAACAAGTTTTAGATTATCAGCGCGTGACATCACGCATCTAGGGATCCGTGGGAAATGGAACGAAGTACGACTGTCTTCGACATTCTTTCTTTAAGTTGCATATTTCTAAATTCGAAGATGACTAATTACTTATTTATGGCGTTTACTAATTAGCGAATAGATAATCACCTACTTATTTTAAATGTCAACTTTTAAGAAGTTTTACTGCCCAATTTCTTGCTAAAATACTAACAGGGTAAAGATAATCTATAAACAACCGACTGAAAAATTCACTATGAAGTATCAATTATGAATCTTAGAACTTTTACGTAATACTAGCAAAATGAGGTTGACTCTTATAACCTAGTCAGACCAGTAAGCTGAGAAACATTTCAGTACTTATATCCCTTTTTTGCGTTAGACATTTCATTCGAATTCAATCTAAAAAAACTCTAACATGTTAAATTAGCCATGAGGCGTTTTTGCACTAATCCCACGTTTTTTCTTCTAGTTCATCATGACCTCAGCTCTTCTGAACGTTTGCTACACTGTGTAGTTCCGCCTTTCTAAATCGATATAAGACCAATCATTACATAAGGTAATCAAAGTTTATTTAGAAGCTACAAATAACGAACTATGGAGTATAGCGGACAAAATGCACAGACCTATCAAAGAATTTGTCGTCCTACCGACGTATTTATCCATGACAAGCATTTGAGAATAAAATGTTTTGGGAAAAAAAACCAGTGCCATACAACTCAAGCATAAGCAGGGAATGAAACTGATCGATGAAAGAGATTACTATGTTAGGTATCGAAAATGCAGCATTAAACGTTTGTAATATTAAGACCTATGCTAGCGTTCATTTACATCTTAGATCTTTCTCTACGGTTAAATGTAGCTTGCATATCACTATTACTATTTCCGGTTATAACAGGTAGTATAAAAATTGGTTCATTCATGAGTGGTAACACCCCCATTGATCAGTTACCGAACAGACTAGGATCTAGGACCAACTAAATATCAAGAAACCCAGTTATTTGCAGTAGTCTACTTCTATAGAAATATAGATGGCCCCTCATTGATTATACTCAGGAGCTTATTTCAAATTAAACGTAATCCTTAAGATCAATATTACGCATATAGTTTAATGTTTATGCCAATATATGTACGCGAACGAGGTATCTAAATTAACTATTATTACTAAAAGGCTACTATTGGCGACAATGTTCGAGCTAAAATAACTTCCTTATAATTAGCTATTTACAGAAGCATAAGTTTATCTATTATTTGATACTAAGCAGTTTAAGAATATTCTTCATCTTACCTACCCTCCTTCAATTTTTCGATTTTTTTCTTTTCCCGCTATTATTACAAAATATGAATGTGATTATAAGTTTCCAGGTCATTGATATTTAACAAAAATGCTCTTAAGATCACATAATACCAAACGAGTTTCTAAAGTTATATTTCTCATTTGGACCTTTATCGTTATCATTGGTAGGAAAATTATCCCTATAATTTATTATTTATATTTTCCTATTTATAGATAACTTGAAAATGCACCAATTTTAAAAAAAAACTAATATAGGTATTCATACCAAAGTTAAATTCTATAGAACACCGACCAATTCGAACAAAAAGATCGTTTCCAGCTATATTCGCCTTCACCAATACAGTGAAAGTTACAATTAATGATTTACATGAACTGAGCTTTGCAGATGAAAGGATTCCTAATCAGCAATTATATCGAAGCATCTTAACAAAGGATGTACATTTGTAAGTAATATTTTAATACGACTAAATAGATTATAACATTATAACTTGGACGTTGGCTTAGAAAGTCACAATTTAGATAATTTATCTCCTTAATATGCTTAAAAGATAAGAAGATTGAGGCTTAATTGCCTTGATGATTATCTGCTTATGTCAGAATCGTTTGATGAACTATCCCTTGGAAGTAAGTGGTGGAAACTATTCCACCGCTGATATTAGAATAGCAACTAAATAATAGTTACAGCAATAAGTTAAATATATTGTGTAAAGAAAGCCATAATACTTTTAATGCGTTCTTTTCCCATCTTATACGTCATATTAAGCATACTTTTTTTGTGAAAGTATTTCTCTAATATTATTAAAAACATACACCTAGAAACGGAAGAAAGGGTCTACTCATAATACTTCCATAGTTCAGGCTGAACCTTACCACTCCTGAAATTTCTCCATCCGCAGATGTAATCGTATTGGTATGTAGTCGCCCTGGTGATTTTAAGATAAGAAATGAGATTCGCTCAACATGGGCCAATAAGAAAAATTCGGAAGCAATTGAGGTTCATAAACATAATTTTCTTTTAAGAGAACAATATATGGACAGTACAGATCCATTACACACTACTTCCAGAATAAATCAATCTCCGTCATATTTTTGATAGGCTATAAATCTTTGAGAGGCTATACATCTTCTAGTTTGCGATATGAGAAACAAAAATATAAAGATATATTGCAAGTTGAAGTGGAGGATACATATCTGAATTTAGTTTATAAGGTAAGTTACTTATAAATATTTGTTCTAAAACTACTTAATGCGTTGGCTTTATTCTGAATGCACTGTACTTATCTAGATCGTATGAAAAACCGTTGTCTACTTTTTGCAGTTGTACTAAGCCTAAGACATCACTAAAAGCATAACTTCTATTTTACTTAGATTGTTTTTGAAGAAGGCGTAAACCAAATATATAAGCAAATGGATGAGAAGGGATAAAAAATTTTCTTTGGTTTTGCGCATACTGTAATTTTTCCAGTTATTAGCTGCCTATCGATGGATACACTCCAATTACCCTGACAAATACCTCTTTAAAATAGATGCAGATGTTATAGTTAACTTAAATGAGGTGGGTAAATCATAACAATACTCTTCCTAGACTAGTGAATACATTAGATGACATAACCCAAGGCAAGGATGAAACACCAAAAACATTCAATCTCAAGTTAAAAATGATATTTTTAACTAGAACATCAAAGACATACTCATATTTACACAAAGAGTGACTTACTCTTTAAATTAAGTATTTAATCTGCTAGTGGAAAGATACAGGCACATCAGGTTTGTTGTTCTAGATAAAGTCCCTTCTGAATGAAAGTACCCAATCTACTATCCAATGTCACATTAATCGTTACGTACGACCAGTCAGAAATTCCAAGAGTCGTTGGTAAAATGAATTTTTATAGAACCTCAACTTTCCGGTAATTTTAACTTCCTCATTATAATAGTTATGATACTAGGTATATTCCTTGCTATGCTTGGTCTGAAAGATATCTGCTAGATTACTGCAACGGACCATTGTATCTAATCGGTCCCACAGCTTTAAAGAAATTGCTAATCGACATAGAGAATGTGCAGGTACTCTTTGCATTTAAAAAACTTTGTTATAACAAAAACATTGATTGAAGCAGGTTTTCGAAGTAGAAGACGCATTTTTCACGGGTGTACTGACAAATCTAAATGGCATTCAGGTAAAAGCAGAGAGTCGCATATGGAGCAGAAAGGTAGGTGCTATTAGAATTACGCATACATTTATATATACCCACAAGCAAAAATCCATAAAATAATCTATCCACAACAGTGGCAAAGAGCATTGTAGAAAAACCCCTCCTTCATGATATATATATATATATATATATATATAGAGGGGGGAGTTAGAGAAAAATAAACCGCTCAAGTAATAGAAAGACGAATAGAGGTTTCACACTTTTCATTATTAATATTAATTAAAAATACACAAATCTTCCACTTCTTAGATGTTAGAAACTTGGATACTCCCTACAATTTTATCATTGTAAACACGAATCACTACTCCTGTGAAAAATACATTAGATGAGCTAATAAATGATTATAACCCAAGAACCGTTTCCTTACTTTTAGAAACTCTCACAACCCTGCATCAATGGTCGCCCTACTGTTATTGGTTTTCCCCTCCATCATAAGAAAATCGACCGCAAAAAATATTATAAAGAATTGAAAAGTATTCGTTGTCAGAATGCCTTAGAATATTTCTATTCTCATTACATCGATAAAAACTACGAATACTTCATTTAACTATACAACAAAGGTCATAAATATTGAAGAAGTCGCGAAATATTATGGTACCAAAAAGTGATTATTACCAAATTAGGTGATTTCAGACAGTTGTATACCTAAAAAAACTATTCACTGTCTTGAAATAAGCGTTAGTGTGCAACAGTTTAGTGCAAGGAGTAGCTCACTTACCGCTTCTACTGATAAAGGCGATGTAATCAGTAACTTTCAACTAATGATGTGTAATTTGCACTGTATATGAGATCGAGATCAGGAAATTCAAGTTGGTAATCTTCAATTCCAACATTGGCCATCAGATTTTTTACCTAGAAAATGAACTTCTAGTTTGTTTATTATTAGCAAATATATCGGATGGATATCTGACCTTGATGAACGCGTCCATATAATTACCATCTTGAGCTGTGATTAGAAAGGACAGTTTTTCAGGATTTGCGTGTGGATGAGCGTAACAGTTGTCTACCTTTATAAAATAGTCGATCTTTGCATGCTTATTTCTGCACCTATAGTCATAGATTTTTCAATAAAAATTGCTAATACCCTTTGATTAAACATACTTGACTCTGAATAACGGCAGATGTGATTTCTTTTCTCATGTGTGGTCGCAGAGCAACGTTCAGAATGAAGATCCCTCCATATCTTAATATATTATATATATTACTTTATTTATTCTATTCTAATAATATCTCAAATAGCATATTTCTCAGAAAGGGTTACATAAACTTAAAAATAGTGAGTTTACTGTAAAATGATATGAACAGAAGATTTTAAAGAAAGGAAAAGAACCGTTTCTTGGTCTCTAGCATTGTATCCAGAAGTGAAATAGCTCCTTTGAATATCATAGCTACATGAGACGAAACTGCCTCACTTTCCCTTACTAAGGGTGTGGAGAATATAACGGGAGTACCTGCCTCATCTTGTAGTCCTCTAACTATGGCCCTGATTACAGCATGTAAATAAACATAGAAAATATTATATTAAAATACGTTAAAATAGGAACTGTACCACATTAGCTCAGTTTTAGATGGCCCAAGATACATAGAGGGTTCATCAATAATGAGAGCAAAGGGTTTATCTACCACAGCAATAGCCACAGATAACATACGACGTTCAGCTATGCTGAGATAATTGTTTTTATTTTATTTTAACGATATTTATTTACTCTTTAGTTTCTTAATCTAACTTACGTATATGTTGATACTGTATCCAATGCAATTCGCTCAAGACCAACAAGACTAAGAAGAAAATCTACGATGTTATTTGGCTGAAATAAAGTCAGTCTAAAAAATCATTTAAACTTGAGTTATATATAAATTATTTTGCAAACATTTTTATATCCTCTGAGCTGTGTTGCTATGATGAGAGTTTCTCTTCCCGTGAGAAACAAAGCAAGTCGATCCTCACTTGGAATATAACCAATGGTCTAGAATTCTCACTTGTAATATAGAATTATTTAATTTATATAAATGATAAGACTTAAAAGATAAAGTAAGGTTAAATTGGACAATTTCATGATCACACCTGGTTAGTGCTTGCAAGACTTTTGTGGTACGAAACAGAACCACTAGTAGGAAACACTTGCCCAGCAGCCATATCTAGTAGAAAAGACCGAGTTTTTGGTAGATCCCCTAAATGATGGTTCATTAAGTTATCTTAATTACAACCTACTTCTACAGTATAAACTAGTAGTTTTACTAAATTAAATATTACATTTATAGTGAACCTGACCATACAAATTAACGCATTGTCCAGAAAAAAGTGACATGTTGATGTTTTGATCACGATACTGTTCTGTAGACACCGCTCTCCACGTTATTAGAGCATCCTTCTGTTTTCTATTTCTGTCCCTAGCAGTCCAAATTCCTATCGAATTGATATCCTGATAAATTTTATCCGAAAGATTACTTCAAAATTTCTCAGTAGTTAATAAAATTAGATACGATGGGCCAAATTGAAAATATATGCTGACTCACTTTGTTTGCCTTTTCTATGTCTAAGAGCTGTTCTGCCTTGAAAAAAGTATTTTATATTTTAAGAGTTTCGTATTACATGAAAATATATAACCTATACTTCGTATATGTATGATATACGCAATATATCCATTGGTTTAAACTTTCAAAGAATCCAATATATTCTTGAACTTTACTGGTCTTTTGCTTGGCTGAGCATCAGTAGATAGTTTATCGATAGAAATTGCAGTTATCATTTTTGACCCTGGGCATATTTTTCGGTTGGAATCTGGGGGATTTAATATGACCATATCGCTTGCTTCCTAGAATTCCTGGATATTTGTCAGATGCACAATGGATATTTAAATAGCCATACTACAATTAGTTATTTAAGTATTAACCAAGATGTAAAACAAAAGCCTACTTTGGTTCCTGGTGCTAATAAGCGCCCACCAACTGGGTTCATAGGTATGATGACATTATCAGCCTGGTTTTCCGATATTGGTTTACCATAGTATTGCTTCTGATCAGAACATAATTATATCCTTGATTAATAACTATAAATTTCACTGACCTTGACTAAACCGCAGATTTTAGCATAGAATCGAAGGCAGAAGTCCGAATTCATCAGGCAAAGCACTAACCATGTCCATGAGTGAAGAACACAGATAATTAGAAGTGGTTGCAAAATGTCTATGGATGGAAATATTTGATTTATAGTTTCGTTTTTCATCTTATTAAATATACCTAATACAATATTCAGTGAATTGTAAATATTATACAATTTTGGTGCTAACGCTGAAATAATTGTAGAAGCGAGTGGTGGACACAGGAACGACCCGTAGAGGAGAAGTTCAACAAAATCCTAAAAGACAAGATTAAACGTACACTTCAAATAGTTTCACATATTAAAAGGTAATAAAATTCCTCCTACATTTGTTCTTTCTCCATAGTGAGATGCTACAAATGGAATGCAAGAAGGGAGAAGACAGAGAAAACCGCAAAATAGAAGAACTGAGGAGAAAGCGGCAGGTCCATGGGCCACCCATACAGAATATACATAGATAACAGGAGCGAATGAAAAATATGCTAGTATACATGCTGGGTATATGAATCTGAAAAATCTCTTTGCATTTACCAAGTATTTTGTAAACTTCTCTTATGTGAATATTTAACACTTATGCTTACTACTTTAATTTAATAAATTAATAATTAGATAAAATTCAGAAAAAAGTAAATATTTATGCTTATACTTACATTACACTCTTAAAATTAACGAAGAAAATCATAGGTGCAATAAATATTGATATATGGAGGAAAAAAACCACTAAGTCGAAAGAGAACATAGCAATCCAGTAGTATAAAGGACGAGCTCCCATTAAATAGTGCTGCAAATTAACACCACCCGAAATTATTACAAATATTATATGAAGATAGATTATCAAAAGCGTTACCATTCGTAAAGCTTTATCCTGCGCTAAGTTAGCCGGAAACAGTGTCAACTGAGCAAAAAACATTGTTAGTGCACCACCAGAAATGAGAAGTTCAAGAGGAAGGTGAAGGCTAAATAGTATTTACAACTCAGAACTTCTATTGGGATGATATGCGAACCTAAGTAATGCTTTAGAGAAGAGCCTGATATTAATGCAGTGCGCAGATCAAAATGGAATAAGTTCGTAATATGAGAATAAGTTAGTATAAAATAAGTATAGTTAAAGCTAACTTAAATAAACCTACATTAATGATGTTAATCGTCTTTGTGATAGACCGGGCAATAAAGTGACCACTGATTGATTAGGAATAAGATCCAGAAGACTCGAGTCATTTTGCTGCCCAAAGACTTGATCCATTGATTGGATACAGAGATTTACCACTAAAATTCTTTGATGACGGCATAGTTCCAAATAATATTAGTAAATATCTAGCATTACCTAATGATGGATTTGCATGTAGGTAGAAGTTAGTGAGTAAATTATTTACCAATACATCACCAAATTTTAGCAAACGCATTGAGAATGTATGGAAGGTACCGTTTCGCCAAAAGATACCTGTAACAAAATACTAAGTAGACTCATTTAAATCTAAAATCAACAGTAAAATTAGCAGAACTCACCAAGAAGATAAGGAGGATCTTCATATAGCCATAGTGAATTCGAAATGAAATCATCATTTACCGGTTCTAGAATTAACGAAGAAAGGGCGAACTGAAATTCTGGAACTTAACTTCTAACAAATTTCTAATAATAGCTCATAATTTTATATAACTACAGTATTCTCAGTGTTGAATCTCACCTGTGGACCTAAGTTAGTATAAAACTGTTTCTCGTCAATATTCGACGCCAGTCTACCCTTACCAACTAAACCATGGTTGAGAATATCAGTTCCGATACAAATACTCTCTGACAAAAATAATTTATAGAATATAATTTGTTAACGCAATAATATAAACTTAATTTTAACAGCAATTGAATAAGCTGATAAAACACGATATATATTTGTAGTTTCGTAAATTTTCCTTACCTTCGGTCATGTTGTAGAGAAAAATAGCTTGATAAATAAAAAATAGTGCCAGACATGGGATGAGATAAGAAAATACCATACGCAGAACATAACGTCGCCAAAAAAGCAATCGCATTTTGACAACTACTGCCATAATGCACAGTGAGTTTTCCGTACGGTATTCTGAAGAAAAAATAAAGACAAGTAGAAAAAATAAAACTATTTTGACGAAATAAATGCTCACCACTATACATTGCGTATAATTCACGCACTTTCTTTACTGTATCACTGGGCATCTCATTGGGGCAACACCTATAATAATATAGCTAAAAACCAATAAACAATCTTGTGAACACAAAAAAATGAATATAAATATTAGGTTAAGCATTTAAAACAATGCGCTCCATCTAACAAGTTCTTCTTCTCCACTTTTCTGTTCTATTCCTCACCTTCGATATGCGTCATGTATGCTTTCCCGTACTATTTCGAAGTGCTGTATTCCCAAGTTCTCAGAATCCCTCTGTAGCATACCGATTATCTCAGGCATTCTGCAAGGGAGGGCATCACAGCAAACCTCGGCTACTTTAATATGCAAAGCACGCTATACCTGAAACTTTGTTACACAACCTATTTTTTTGCTTATCTATTCAACACAATAAATACACAGAATTAACCCTACAATTTATTTCTACTGAATTCAGAGCGTTGGCTTATATGACATAACCACTATGGAATAGTTGCGCAAAGGGTTCCTTAAACCACTTTCAAACTTACTTCTTTCCCAATAGTAACGGCATATGGTAGTGAATGGTCCCATTGGGCATAACTTCGTAATCAATTTTTTTACTATTACCTTCTAAGTATTTATTAAGAGCAACCTGAATATTAAATTTACAATTATTTTAGACACATCCATTAGTGTAGTTTCACCAACATTTATATTTTGATCTCCACTTAAAAATTATAAATATCTTAACAGTGTTATACCTCTATTTTTCCAACTGGCACCTCAGCTATGTTGTCTTCTTTATTAGTTGGCCACGCAACAATACGCACCGTTTTTATGTATCTGTAATGCAAAACTGGTTGGTGAAAAAAATCATCTTTAATTATCCTATAATGGTATTTATTATTATTGTTTTTTCATAAAAATAATTGAAGTAAACACTTCAATGATCAAGTACTGGTAATTTTTTAAAATAATGTCTTCTAAACATGAGACACAATAAAATGCAATTTTTACAAATATGACTAAATAAAACTATGACTACAGTGATAACATCGATCACTTATTTCTAGATAAATATTTTCATGTGTGACCAGTACATAATAAGACTATCCAAAAATAGAGTGAAATAAATGGAAGGGAAAAAATAGTACTTTTCATGTATTTCATTAACGGTGCCAATATACAAAAGCTGGCCCATGGCAAAAAAGCCAATTGTGTCAGCCAGTACTTCAGCTTCGAGTGGATCATACGTTGCAATAACTATTGTCCTAAAAAGCAGTCCTGCATTCCAGTTAAAATTATGCGTTAGCATGACAGTCGAAAACTATTAATTATCATCATACAGTTCTAAAGTACTTAGGAAAAAGAAGAGTTATTCAACAATAAATGAGACGATAATTTGCACAAAATCTACTTCTATGAAAGTAAACCTCTCATCCTTCCTTCTACGTATAAAATTCCGCATAATCTTCTTTAATACTAGGGAGCAGTTTTGTGTTGGTTCTTCCATTAACAAAATATCTGTCTTGCCAACGAAAGCCAGAACAAGGTTAAAGAGATGGCGCTGTGTGATGTTTAGCTCTGATACACACTAAAAGTAAAACATTGAAGAAAGAACTAAAAAGTACGAGTGCATACGATATACAGAATAAAAATAGTCACTTTGTCCATAAAAGATATCAGCTGCAATTCTTCTAGCATTGTTAGATTTTCTTGTATGGCTGAATCTCTGGCCATCGTTACCCATTGCATCATTTCAGTAAGCTTCATATGATTAAAAAAGGCTGGTTGACGACTGTGATACGCTACGGATAACTCCTTAAGATAACTATTAGTAGAGGAAATTAAATATAATTTAATATATGGAGTTCAACATGTAGTCATCTTTAACTCGCAATTTTTTTCAGTGATACGTTGATAAGTTTTAAACGTTAATAGACATAGTTTTTTGGAATGAATGTCTACCCTATCCTTCGTGTGTGCCATGTAAACATTCCCATAATCAGGTGTTGTTTCTCCGCACATTAAATCTAACAGATCTTTGTTTCCGCAACCGCGTGGACCATATAGGACGAAAATCTGTGAGTTGTCTTCCTTTGTTTTCTTTCCGTTTTACATGGTTATTTTTAATGAAATAGAGAACTCGTTACCATCTCTTCACACCCACCTCTCCCTTTGGTACATCAAGGGTGATGTTATTGACAGCCCAGTTCTCTCCTAGACTCTTGCACACCCCTTGACACATAATGACTGGTGTAGGTATATCTGTACATGCTTCTGGTTTTCCCATTGTATTGTTTGTCTGTGAAGCTGATTGCTCGGCTTGTGTCTGAAAGAAGACATTTCATAATGCTTTTTACACAACTGTAATTTCTCTTATTACTGGACGACATCATAAAAAGCACAGTACTACAAATTACCTATATAATTACTACATTATTTTACATATAATAATTTATATATTTTACATTACGTTGCTATACGTCTGCGGACAGATTATTTTTGTAACAGCCTTCCCCTTTTATTATACTTTTTTACAAACATACCACATCTACTTTTGATCCCATTGCATTGGCCACCATAAACGCTTGTTTCGTCTATAAATAACAAAAATAATAATAGTTCTCAAGTACTCAATTTTACAATAATAAGCGAATAAAACAAGGTATTTAGAGATATACCACTAAAAATGGACCATCAAAGTTGCAGTCTTAGAAGAATGCATTGGTATTACTTATATTCCATAGAATTATATAATTAAGAATACTTGTCTAATTAACTCACAAGACTTTCATTCTCAGTACCGTAGGTTGGCAGCCAGTAATCTCGCTGGAATTATCGTGATAACATCTTGTTAGTCTTACCGAAAATCATTTCATGACTTAGACATACCATAAGTGGTGAATACCATCGTTCACCTTCCGCTCCGTTACCAGGAAAAATAGTATCGATATATATGGCTGTGAAGAACATAAACAAGCTGTCAAAAATAAGCATCAACAAGGACGATGTTTTCAGGAACTGAGGCAGAACTGCATCTATTCCTGAACAAATAGCTAAACTTAACAGCATAATATTAACATAGGTAAAATATGTATTAATAAAAGTCTAGTGTTTACCTATCATTGCTTCTGTTGCTAATGATCGACAATAAAAGTAGATTGCTGTGGGAAAGAATACTGATGCTAGTATCGATCGACTGGGAGATGGACTAAGATCATGGAAATGTAGTTGACTAAGGTGAAGAAAGATTAATACCAGTAGAGTACCTAAATTAAGATATTTAGAAAAGTAGTTATTTAGAGAGCCATACTCTTACCCCATCGAATTGACGACCTTGTGTGCCACAGTACTGACACCACTAGAGAGAAAGATGAGAGCACGAATGAATATACGATAATAAGAGGTAATAGATGTGCAGGATTTATCTAAATGTGGTAGTTCCACATTATTATTTCTACTATAAAAGTAGTATATTTAGGAGATTGTATTGAGATATCTGACTTCGAAAATCTTTTTACATTCTCACCATTATTTTTTTCTATAAACATCTTATCAACTAACGTTAGTCTGAAACGCAGGTACAGTCCAGAAGATTATCTGGACAACAAATAGTTTGAGGGCATAAAGTAGAAAGTAGGCTCCGAAATAATGAATACGAGCAAATCCAAATGTCGACATGTGGTTCTAAAGTTATAGATTTCTGCTTGCAATGAAGTACTATTTTTCTTCCTTTTTCTAATACATACAATCATGGTCAAGATTTTGCAAACTTCATATTTTTCTTTATATAACTTTTTAAAGAATGCCTTACATGGAGTGAAGTTTCATTACCGTTTCGTAAGTGATGAAAAATGATATGACAAGATTCTTAGCTCTTTGTTTCCATTAGGTACTTCTTTAAGATTTTGGTAAGTTTTCTATTTTATTTTTCTGTCGTAAGATGTTAAGAGTTGCAGTACAATTTTTCATGTCAGTGTTATCTACTCCTATTAATATTTTTATTTTAAGAAGCCAATACTGCAGTTAGACTTTTTACAACATTGTGAGAGGAAAAGTCATCATTAACCCAATAAAATTGGCTATACTTTATATGGTTTCCAGATGACACACCTACAATCAGGTTGTTGAAAATGGACTATTAAACCTAAGCTAAAGAGTGATGGATCACGTGCAAAAACAAAGTGTGATGAGACACTTATCTGTAGGATGTCGAAATCCAATCCACGTTTAAACGATATTCAGAAAGATATCTTAACAAATCATGGTATAAATATCAGTCTAAATATATTCCAACATCGTCTGAGTCTCTCTTCCTTTTGCTAGTCGACCAATAAACTAACTTCTCTTATCATACAAAAACCGGATTAGATAGAGTTAAGTTTGTCAAGACACATGAGCTGGACGAAGAACGACAGAGTAGAGTTCTCTTCAGGGATGAAAGTAAGTTTCTAATGTTAGCTAATCTTGGATCATAATATGTACAATGTCCCAATGGAGATAGAAAAATAGAAGCATACTGAGTAGATTTTCCAACAAGATAATGGTTCAAAGCATACATCAAGAGCTGCAAGGAAGTGACTCATGTTAAGAAATATGTTTCTTCCAGAATGACCGTTGCAATAACCTGATTGAAAATTTATGGAAAAATTTCAACTGGATGTACAGAAGGTTGCAAGAAGTCCGCTCAACTGAAGGAGAACTGGAACAATATCAGCAGCGAGTTCCTATCTAAACTCATCGACTCTATGCCAAATCGGTGCAAAGCTGTTATCGGATTTACAACCAAGTACTAGCTAGGAAATATTAATAAAGCATTATATTATAGGGTAACTTAATTAATAGATTTTCGAAACATTTTTTCATAATTTGTTATATTCCCACAGAAACTGGGTTTACATTTAAAAACATATTATAAAAGTTTCACTTCCTGTTTAACCTTCGAAAATTGGATAGTGTTTAATGTGGTGTTAAGTGTTAGATAAAAACTTGGAGTGCTGTTACCTTTATACCTGAATTCCTTTCCTCTCTGATCTGGGTGGCCATTTGTAAAATAGTCATGAGACTGGACAAAGTGGCGACCTGACTAAGCAGAACGTAGACATAATGGGAAGGCTTCTTAAAAACAGGCATAGCCGAATGATGAACACTATTGATAAATGGACTTTGAGATGTTTTTCCACTTTCCTGTAAAATATTTATCTTCTATTCACTATCTTAGTGTTCTTCTCACTCATTATAACTGTTTTACTGCCCTCTGGACTTCTTCAATGAAGTATCCTTCAATATACTTTTGTAGCTCTGCTACATATTTCGTATCCATATAGTCCAATGATGTTTCTTGATCTTGGCTCCATAAACCAAATGTTGGCAGTAAATTACTGAAAATATTAATTCAGTACGTGTTAAAAATTTAGTTTTATGGTCATATAATTTTATTTTATCGCCTTTTTGCTTATTTTATAACAACTTACGTGCTTAGTAACCAGCTGTTAACAATAATTTTGTAATTTAATTCTGGTCTTGATACGTTCCAGTTTTCAATAATAACAACCCCTAAAACGCTACTATAATTGAGTAGTTCTGATCATAGCTATATAAACATACCCTCAATAAACTAACCGTCTGTTTTCCGCAATCTTACTTGATCCTCTACCTGATGCCAATCATTTTCTATAGTCAAACCTCTCAGTTGTTCAGTTAGACTGCTAAACTTCTTCTTAAAGTTGTCCTTTATGGAGGACTCAACGCTCGGTGGAAGAAATATCTTTAAATTGTGCATATTTTCACCTTTTATTCTTAAATTTGAAATTAAATATGCTACACACATCGCTAAAACTATACTACGATAGTGTGAAAAAATATAAAGGTTGCACTTACTCAAGTACACGCTTTTAATAAAAACAGCAAAAATAATAGAAGAATTAAGAATACCATACTCATAAATACCCACCGTAAAATTCAAAATCGTAGAATCTCGATTAGATGACGGAAAAGATTCGTGAGACATAATACTGTCCAATTCCCCTTTGGCAGAGAAATTGTGCTATTAAAAGGACTGTGAGATTAGAAACTACACAATGACTAAACTACAATCATGAAGGTATGGGAGACTAACACTACCATTTTCAATAAATATGATGCTACAAAGGAAAGCAGGATCGGAAATACTAGTTGAAACACACTAGAGGAGACATTTCTTCGAATCCAGAGAAAGTCTTTCCACCACAACAGAACAAGTTGACCCATCTAGACGAAATACTGTACGTGTTTTATTAATCTCAATCAGTTTTACGATCTTTATTAAAAATCAATTAACACTCACTTCCTGATGTAAGACCGACTTATTGATGGAAATTATTACAATAAATTCTTTTGATAGGATGCTTATCATAATCTTTCTACTTATATTCCAGTTATCATTAAATAAACATCAGATGAAATAAGAGATACTATAACCCACTTTGGACAATCATTACACCTCCAGGAAGTCTATTAAGTCAATTTTCTCATCACAAAAAACGTAGCCTAAAGAGTAACACTTAGCATATAATAGAACTTGAAACGATTTTGTTTTTGAAAATTGCTAAGGCTTATACAGTTTCATTTCTGGTGGCCTTTTAGTAGTAAGTAATTTTCATGCATTTTCAGGTTTATGGAAGAATTTGATGTGTTTAAATACTCGTTACCAGAGTGTATAAAATTGCTGTAATCATCTATAAACAATGAATAGACAATTTCAAATAATGCAAAATAGTTGACTCTTGTTTGGCTGCTAAATCTCATGGAACTCATCAGAAGTACAGTCGCCATCAGTACATTATTAAAACATTCCATTCCCGTCATATACTAAGTTAGATTTTATTTATAATTCACCATAATATAATAAAAACATCATTTGAAGTTGAAATTTAGAGATGCATGAAAAGGATCTGATGTCAAACCTTGAAATTGTAGTAAATGTGTTTTTCACTATTAATGTTATCAAATTCCTTCTTTCTGATGATCCCTAAGTGCGCGAATCGTTCTTTAATAATCCGGAAATTGGTCATTTAGTATTGTAGAGGAAAAGAGAGAGAAAGCAATTACTTGTGGCTACCAGGTGTGCGCTACCTTTGACCACCACCTGCTGTCGTTGATAAGGCTGCGAATAACTGCTGGCTGGCTGCACAGTCTTTCCCAGCTGCTTGTAAAAGAAATATCCTATTTTGAATATGCAAGAATTTGACATCAATTAATCTTGATCTATACCTCAAATAATTGATGATGTTTAGTGTCTCAAAGAAATGCTATATATGCATCAATTAACTTCAGGTACTATTTACCAGTTTTAAGCAATTGGTGATCAGAAAATCCCTGAGTTAGTATTGTGGCACTCGCAACCTTCTCTATTTAATAATCTGGTAGCTATAATGCAGATCGTTGCTAATCCACACTGTGCAAACAACGTGCCGTCGTGCACTGCCAATTAACAGATTACAGTAATCCGACAAATACGACAGCTGAGATAAATCATCAACACTCAATATTCTTTATCATCACTCTTCACTTTTTTTAAACTCCAGATTAGTAATTTCGACTTTTATTAAATTTTACTTTATAAATAGTTAAACTGAATTTATCTGAACTTAACACTCATTATTGTTTTCGACTTGAGCTGAATGATTAACTCATGGGTTATATTTTTTTAGCTGTCCATCTAACACCACTTGTTCTTTCACTTTTATAACCCCTAAAACTCTTGCATTTTGTCCAAATCCGGCATGCTTTTGTTTTCCAAATTGCCATTTTCCGCCCTCTAATTGCCGCTTAGCACAAGAATCAACAGGAGCGTAAAGCTACAAGAACTACGGTATTTTCAGTTTGACTTTGTAAGCCACTTTAAAATAATCTTTTAACTCAGTGTATTCTTTCAACAAACTAAAATGAAATACCTGTAAAGAGTTTTGATGCGTGTTAAGAATGTCAGAATATGAAAAAAAAAACCTGTAAATATCTACTTGACCACATAATATACTCCAATTGTAGAGAAAACATGTAGTGATTTGATTTTCTAAAAGCATCCCGTATCCCTTCGAGAATTGCGTCATAGACCCGAGTATCAATCATGCGAGACTGTATCGTGGAAGTCGAAACAAAGGCCTTAAAAGGCGACCGCTAGGTTGGAGTCCATTACGAAATAGAATGATGGAGAATGACACGATGTGACCTTTTATGAACCTATTTATGATTCGACCGACATGATCGGGTATATTACATATATCTATGATGGCTCTTTGTTGAGATTGATTCTGGACGGTATGAGAGCTAGCCAATTGAGAGAATCAGACGGAAATTACTATAGGGAGAATTTACAGACTATAATTGCCGATTTTATAGTTTATCTCTACAATGTAAAACCGATTCTTATTATATATGATCTTGTAAATCACAGACATTTGCCTATAACTGTACTACACTTTTTAATTCTACGCACAACGTATAGCAAGTATTTCTATCTTTAACCTAAATTTGTGATCCTCTTTATAGAATCACTTGAAAATATAGTATGAGCCGTTATTTAATATAAGAAAGCAGAAGATTAATGTTTAGTTTCTTCTCAGATTTTTCGTTTGGCTTCTAATTATTTTTTGCATACATTGAATTATACTACAATATATACACGCCATACTAGCTCCTTTTAGTTATTAATCAGAAAATCTTCAATTCTTTCTCCCTTAAAATTCTTCATCTCATTTATGTTGTCTAATTCTCATGACTTGTGACCCCTGCTCCTGTCATATTCACCGTGACTAGGGTAGCGTGAGAATTGCCATCTGCCAGCTAGCTGCCGTCCTAAAAGAATAGATACAACAATTAAAGGTCGCACACTCAAGAGGAGACAATACCATAGCTTTCCATTAGTGTCTAACTAAGGTGATTGTCTTAAGAGTTTAATTAGGCGTAATGTTTGATACTTTTGAGTCATTCACGTTTCCTTTCATGGAATAAAAACTACCAATAAATTCTATGAAATCATGGTGGACTAAACAAGTTACTTCATTCGAACTCTATGCACGTTTACCGTAATCAACCTCCGTTTCATTACGCATCCATTAGCGAGACGAGAAATCTCACACGCGAATAGGTCGCCCGATGTCACGGCAGAAGAGGCGGAAATCTCGCGGAATTTCAGTGGAAATAATATTTCGATTACTGTAACAACTCGGTTCGAAGTAGAACGTAAATTAGATAAGTTACTTCTAGCATAATTTATACTTGTTTGAGAGAATATAAACTATCACTAAATCGAGTGATGTTAGTTATATAAAGAGAGCTCAACAGAATGAACAATTTCTCCAAAAGAGATGAATTGGAATTATTTTCAAAAGAGTGAAGGTGAGTTACTCAAAACAAATCAGGCACTGCCAAAACAAGTATTCAGAGCAAACGAGGGAAAAATTTCATTGTGTTCTGAAGTACGGTAACATTCAATATAGACACACATATTGTTGGAAACAATATCGGTTCGCATTAAGTACAAGTTGAAAATTTCGTTTTTTAACTCAAAAACAACGGCTGAAATGTATTATTAGCCAATCTGCATTAACCTATTCCTTGAATTTAAAGTGGGAAGCAGTTTGTTAATGTCTTCATTATGATGTCCAGTATTCAGCATAAGAATATCAGAATTTAAAATTGGTTAGTACATATTGTTGATCATATCATCTCCAAGAATAATTGTTGACTTCTCTGTAGTATTACAAGTAAATCGCGTCAAAATGGCAATAAATTTTAAGTAGAGAATATTTCAAAATGTAGAAATAATATTCCGGGTAGACAAATTAATAATGGAAGTTTACATGAGAAAATGATAATAGCTGTACTGCAGAATAAGCCTCGGGCTCTTAGCAGCTGCTTATATGGAGCCGGGCAAGCGTCTGGTCAATATGTAATGACAATATGGTTAATAATGTACGGTTGTGTGGTTTATTTAGTTGAGATAGCGAAGTCAGTGAAGATGTCGAAGAAGTGACCACCATATATACTATATCCAACTTTTCTGGTGATTAAAATATAGATCATTTACCATTACCCAAACTCGTTTTGTGCCAACTATTTTAATAAACCACGCATAACAATACTTTTGATATACATCTTGGAAATTATCGACCAATTATAAAACTCGGACAAACAATATTGAAGCGTTTTACGTTTGTCATTTAATTAATTCCTTTGTCACTACCATAATCTTTCTTCCCATTTTTGTTTTCTACCTCTCATTCGTCGTTTCCCTGTCATTACTTTCTTTCTCCTATCCATCATTCTCATCGCATGCTTCCGCTCCGTTTCATGTCCTGTTGCGACATTCTTTTATATTAATGATCTTTCCCTATCGTAATTAGACCCTCCATGCCATATGGAGCAGAGGACATCAAAACGGTAGCGGACGAGACGATTTGTGTCCAATTCCGATTTATTACCCTTTTAGTAGTAATACTGTTAAAAAAACGGAGGTGGTAAGGATGGATAATATTCGTTGACGTAAAATTAATACTCTGCCATCTTTCACATAAGGAGAGAAATACACAAAAGTTTAACGGTGAATAAAGCAAAGCACTGCTGGTAGTCCATGAGAGAAAAGGCAATCATAAATGGAACGTGTTTTAAAAAAAGACATACGAGTCATTTCATCAGTCATTCTGGGTTCTTGCTTTAAGCGGAATCGTGGCTCTTGTCTCATTCATTATGTATTGCTCCTTATCGATGCGCACCAAGCCTCTTCACTGTGAGAAAACGAAAGCGTGGGAATGATTACGGTAACTAGGAGAGATGAAAGAGGGGGAAAAGAAATAAGGAAGGATTTAGAGTGGGTCACATTAAAATGTATCAAGCTTACCATATATTTAAGAAAATATCCATCCAAAAAATTATAAATAGAACCGAATATTCATGTTTCCATATAAGCTAAAGTCCATTAATGCCAAGATGGAGGACTTACCTAGAAAACTTTATCTCAATGTAGAATTATTCTTACCCTATACAAATTCGTAGCTGAATTCCTAACACTTTTTCCTTATTTCTCTTTTCTCTCGTCTGTACACAGATGGTTACTGCTCGGACAAGCACATGACAATAAAACTTCATGAATAGTTAATGCGTAACACAGCAGGTTGATGTATGACTGGGACGTAGATGTACTATGGCGTTCAAATACGAAGAGGCATGTGATAAACAGAAGAACGAGGAAGAACAGTATAAAGAAGGAGGCAAGTAAAAGTTGGAAAAGTGAAAACTAATCATGGTCACTTCATCTAACATCTATTACAACATAATTTAATATATAATAAAACTAAAGAGTCTTGAAGGTCCTTCAATAAATCAACAAACACAACAAGAATATAATAAATCAAGGAAAATGGAATAGAAATATGTTATTGGAAGAGCAGCAGTCTGCTTGCTCTTTCAGTCGTGTTATGGACAATATGTATGACCGAGACTCCGCAATTGTGAATAATTCTTGAGTAAGAATAAAGTATAGCGTGCTTGATCAAGTAGTAATTTGATATGGATTTTAATGACATTAAGAGCTACGAAGTCGTTTTACTTTTGTTCTAGGTTTAATGAGAAAACGTTGCAGCAATTAGGTGATGTTGAAGTATTTTTGCAGACCTAGCAATCAGCGATAAATCATCTGAGCAAAAAGTGCAACCATAATCCCCCAAATATTAGTAGGCATTGTATTCATATGTCAACGTTATCAATAATTCCTCATTAAAATTGTTTTTATAATATTTTATTTTTTGCTACAGCTGATGCTCTTTTCTTAGCAAGAGCTTCAAGCCTAAATTGTTTGTAGGAGATATTGGAATGTTGTAATAGCCAAATGTAATACGTTTAGTTACGTCATGAGATACTCCTTGTTAAACTTAGGGATTAGCACGCGTCGCTGTTCATACAGTGGCAGCTGACGAGATTGACTGCGCTTGACCTCACCATGAAATTACGGTACCATTGCCTTAGCAAGCACACTGCTTGCACTTATTTACGATCTTATAAAGAACTTTTGTACTTAAAGTTGATTAAATTTCAATACCCAATATTTTACCCAAGTTGCATCCCCATTTAACATGCCAAATCACTTAATGAATACAATAGAATCATCAAGTACTTATCATATATAAAAGCATATTTCTATGAGAACCTGGGCGGTTCTTTGGTAAGATCATGATTGTCGTCGCGTCGCCGGCTTTAATATTTCAATATCCAATCAAATGCGCCCGCCTGCTGAATGCTGCTTCATATTTATAGGACTAACTGATCAATTACCAACACATTCTCCATGAATTGCTCATGGCTGCTTAAAGTGAGAAGTTTCTTCCAAAAATCTATTAACTGCTTTTACTTGACCTACCGATCATTCCAGGAAGAACAGTAGCTGTGATTGGTTGGTGGGCGGGGCCAGGGCTACTGTTGGCTCGCCGCCCGGCCGCACCACACCTCGCACGATGCAGGACCCGCAACGGCTCTACCCTTCCTTAAATACCCTTCAGGGACAGTTAGGGGGATCCTTGGGAAATTCTGGAAGATATTCCCCAAGTGCTTACCGGAACAGAATGCAACCTGTGAGTACCCATTTCCCTTATTATAACTCTTCTTATAATAATTGGACACAACCATAATTGTATTGGTGATATCAGTCATTCTATATTTTTAATCCTGCACTACTAAAGTATTGTGAACTCTTCGTATAACTACTCACTATAATAGTTTGTCATTTTAACAAACGCTAACCATTCCTTGAGCATCATATAAGTCTGCTAGAATATTTCAGTAACTATGAACAATAAATGAGTCCGTATTTTCTTATGGCCTAACGCAATGAAAAATTAATTCGAACTACTGACTGAATAGGTGGAGTTGCAGCTAAAGACATAAATGCAACTTATTCGAAAGCAACTGCGAACCTGCTCAATAAAAAGTGAAATACAGCTGCATCACTCTTACTTCTTTCACATTTTTGTAATTTCGTATCTAATTTCTACTTTTTCTGTTAGTAACTATTTGTGAACTGATAAGATAAATGAGTTGAATTAGTAGATTATAGAAAAGGCAATATCACTTAATATTCAAAAAGTTCTAACTAAATTTAGTTAGTTAACGGCTGAAAAATTATTTCATTATTCCTATAGCCTTCCGCAGGTTATAATAGGTATGCACATCACCTTAGTCCTTAGTTTTATTTAAGTCATAGCAACATGGAGAGTAAGTGAATTAAGCCCATCAAGTAGTTTACAAATCAAAATGCACATCCACAGTACGTACGTAGTATTTGTTATGGTTTGCATACCATTCCTAGTAATAACCTTTCTCAGTACTAACGTTTCCTCTACAATTTCAACTTCGTTATAAGTTTGATGAATAAGACAAAATGAGAGCTATTCTCTAGTTTTGATTCGGCAGTTTCTTTTTAAAAGAATTTTGATCAATATACGCGCATTTTATTTCTCAAATAAACATGAAAAATTAATACTTTATAAATTCGTAAGTGGTTAAAAACAGCTCTTGATTTTTAATTAATAACATTATTCAATTATTCAGCACATAGTAATAAAATATTCGAATGAGTACTATTTGTGCAGCATGAAAAGAGGAATCGAGAAAAAAGAAAACTCATCTTTATGTTTTGGTATTTCATGTTTCTCAAATTGATACAATTATATATCCAATTTCTAAAAAATGTATTGCTCATTCGTTATCATCTCTTTCCTGGTTTCACCATAGGTTCTTGCAAAATGCATATTAGACTTTTAAAGTTACACTCATCTTCATAATTTACGAAATTATGTCTTTTAAACTAGGCGCTTTCTATATAATTTCAATGAGTAAAAACTATCTAGATCAACCTTCCCAGATTTACCTTTTACTAGTTTCCTATAATTTCCTGCCCAGATTAAAGATAAATTTGCGCTGGTGTACAAAGAAATCCAGTTTTTCGCATAATAGTGATAAATAACTAAATGGAGCTCAAAATGTATTTCTCTTAACACCAAATGATAAACGTCACACCTTTCCAGTCACTTGGGCAAAACACCTACTACTTTCGTTATACAAAGTAAACTATATCGTGTTCGAAATTGTTTACCATATTTATAGAGTTCACTCCAAATTGCTGCAGTTAGGTCGTTATTCAACAAAACTTTTAGTGGCGGTTACTTCTGACTATGAACATAGATCCATTTTTAGTTTAACAACTCGCTATTTGGATCTTTTGATGATCCCCTATTCCAAGCGAGAGCGGCACAGGCAGCACTGGCCGACATCGATGTTAAAGTGAATCTTGCGAATCCCTTGATGAGGCCACATGACATGTTTAGGTGGGTACTTAATCTTTCCTTCATGAATCCTTTCCATGTAAAATTTCACTTTTCGCTTAAATCTACCAGCGAATAACTTTTTTACATCCTTCTCTCTATCCAGCTATGGTATTTCGTTTCCTATTATGTGCATGGATAAATAGTAAGAAAGTCATAATATATTCTTTTCTCTAAATATAGATCCACCACTGACTGAGAATTATCAACAGAAAATTCCCCGGTCGATGGATTTCAGATATTTACCTTCTGAGCAATTGTTATATAGCATTCAACTGGGATTATGGATTACATGATATATAATTATAGCAACTACCTGATGAGTTCCGGACAGGATCCATCGAATATATATCATGGTCTCCCGGCTTCTTCTGACGGTTTTGATGCTGCAGCTTTAGTGCCAACTTCTTCCGAACAGGCACATGAGCAAATGACACCATTGCAACAGGTATGCACAAAACTAAAATTATTGACAGCCATCTAGTATCCAATAAAAACATTTTTGTTACAGCATGCTATGCTAACTTATAAATTACATTTTTCAGTGTTTAAATTACTTACGTTAAGGTGATGGCGATGCAGAACTATGGTGCCCCTTCACATTTTACACAGTATCCAATGGCACAATCCTTTGCTGCATCCACAATAACTGCACCATCGCAAGTTGCCCGGTATCCACTTTCAGCACCAACAACTGGTCCGTGAGCACTTAAATATCATCTACTGCTATATTTCACAAATATTTTTCGAAATTTAAAATTCATACATTATTTAGAAATCGATACTGATCCACGAGAATTAGAACGATTTGCTGAACATTTCAAACAAAGACGAATAAAACTAGGTGTTACTCAGGTTAATAGATATTGTTAATTTCCAAATATAAATTATCTTTTAACATCTTATTATAAACTCCTGTTATAGGCCGACGTAGGTAAAGCCTTGGCTCACCTAAAGATGCCGGGTGTAGGATCTCTCAGCCAATCCACCATATGTCGTTTTGAATCGCTTACCCTATCACACAACAACATGGTCGCTCTAAAACCTATATTACACAGCTGGCTTGAGAAGTTTTGTTCCTACATTAATTACAACTTTTAATCTCATAATTTTCACGAAAAGTTATCTAAATTCAACCCCTCTAATATGAGCATTAATATGTGTTTAAATACGAAGCAATCTCATACACATATCCCATCATTACCCTAAAATAAATTAACATAAATTATTTACTTTGAAACAGTGAACACGTATGATCCAACTATGAATTTTTTTTTCTACTATTAATACAAGAAGATTCGTGATTTGATGAGTGAAAAAGGATAGTTGCACTCAAAGATTAATCAGTAAACGAATAAGGTAATTTCTTGAGTTCTATTTGGTTTATGAATATAGTTTAAATCTTTGGTTCTCATAAGGTCAATATTAACTATTTTCAGGAGCAGCGCAAAACACTGCTAAAAAACGAAACGAGACCATCATTATCATGATGTTATCTCGAAACCATATATTAATGACAAAAGTAGCTGAAAAGCTTATAAATCTCAAAGAGAATTTGTAATAAACAACGACACATGGAAGCGGATGAGTAAATTTAAAAGCATCGTAAAATACGGTGTGGTACGAAATCATCCGTAACCTTGCGAAAGCGCATTCTTTGACAAGATACTAACGAAAGTTAATGGCAGCTTACTAAGCAAACTGAGTTTACATCTCAGAACTATTCGGATATTTCTGTCAAATAATGCCAGAAAACAAATTGCCTACCACCAAGTATCAATTTCAATAGTTACTTCGGCACATCGACTATGCAGTACCTCAGTATCGACAAAATCCAACGTTTATATGGCTCGTTCGTCTCTTTTTGCGACTATTCACGTTAACTTTCCATAACACAATATTTTTACTGTTAAAATCGTGAATTTCATTATAAATGGAAAGTGGAGTGGCTCGCTTCATCACCTGGCCTAAACGTGATGAATTATTGAGTTTGGATTAGCTCGAAAGTTTGCTACAGAAATTCTCACAACCAAGAACTAAATCCTTGACTAAGTGGTCACTACTAAGTATTGTAGTAAATTCATTTATACCTCTGCTAAATAACCCCAATATTCATGTGGAAGGGTTTTGCTGTTTCAAATGAAAAAATTCTGAAGAATAATCCATCATCTATCACGAAATTTTAATCTCTAGATTTCGAAATAGTAGATTACAAAACCTATATCAAAGTTCGCCACTAAAATTTGAAAATTTAACAACTCTCTGTAGCATCCAAAAACAAATAATACACTGATTTTAGGCAGAAGAAGCAATGAAACAAAAAGACAATTGTGGTGATATTTCGGGGATTTTGCCAAATACAGACAAGAAGAGAAAGCGGACAAGCATAGCAGCTCCTGAAAAAAGACTGCTAGAAGATTATTTCAGGTATATATCAGTTTTATAATTAGAATAACTAAATGAATTAGCGTGCTTTAGCACATCTTCGACTTTACGTATTGATAAGGGTATAGTTATGGAGCATATCACTAATTCGGGATAATATAATGAAAAATCAACCCCCATAATCAATTTCTGACTTCATTTTGAAGTACAATACAGCAATGGTTACGCAAGTATTCTTATGCTTCAAAATATACTTGATGACGGACCTTCATTAATTTAAACATCAATATGATGAGAATATTAGTTATAATAAGAAAATGTTGAAAACTAATGGTGACAAATAAGCATTTAGAACCAAGATCATAAGTAATTCCTAACAATTCCAAAAATTTGGGACAAAACATCTTCCAATATTACCTGGGGTGTTTTGCAGACTATACGCACTACAGTATAAAATTTATCTCCATTGATAATAGTGTTATACCTTTGGTTGGGTAAGAAAATGAGTTTTTTTTCTTTAATTCCCACTTTCATATGACTTTAGAAATTATGAACTGAGTGATGATAACATAATATATTATATATCTAAGATATTGAGCTAATATTAGGATAGTTTTTTTTATTTTCAGTGGACACATTTCCAAGATCGTTTTCAATTTGTCGAATAGTACTTAATATTTAGAAATATTGGAAATAGAATATCACCTGGACAGAATACTCTAGTCTCTTGAAGTATTTACTTCAATTCCATTTAATTTTTAGATTATTTGATGCACTTATCTACTTTGCTTTATATTGTTGCACTTTACCATAGTTATTTAAAAATTGCCTTTAGTAGAGCGTCGACGTATAAATAACGAAACAATTATCACAAAGACTCCAAGGCAATTTTATTTAGACTTAAAGTTGAAGTCTTTTATAAACCATCTGCATCTATATTGTCCTCTAGTATAATTATTTTTTTGAACAAGCTATTATAACGAATTCTGGTGTCTTTTCACTAAAGATATGCCTCTAAAAACAATAGTCTTTTATCCGATATTCCTTAACTATTCACGTTGCAAGAATCTATGGAAGCAACACACATCGTAGTTGCCTGCAAGCGGAAAATCGAAAAGAGCTCACCATTGTTTTAACGTCACGTATAGTGGAAAACAAACGAGTACAGAAGACATACTAAAAAATAAAATATATACTTAAGGTATACAGAATCCTAAATCACATAATTAGCTTATAATTCAGAAATTTTAAGCGGCAATATGACGGTATCATAAATCCAGTAACATTGCAAATAGCTTTTCTTCCTGGTATAGATTTAAGATAATATTATGGGAGTAAAAATTAATTACCAAGTTGTGGCAAAAAATTAAACAGCACAACACATGTTACTTTACAGGCAGCAACCTCGACCTTCAGGGGAAAGAATCGCGGCGATAGCAGATAAATTAGACCTAAAGAAGAATGTCGTTCGTGTTTGGTTTTGTAATCAAAGACAAAAACAGAAGAGGTACTTATCATATAACTTCATAAAAAATTTTTGTAACTATTTCTTTTTTGTTAAACCTTTATTTTGAAGTAGTATACGAAATTCGCTACATTAAGGGTTTTTTTAAACTCCCATCATAATATCTGATTCATTTTAGTTTTTATTCCTAGACTACTATTATTAATTTTTATACTAATGGGAACAATGTAGTTATATTACAAATATAGTTTATAGAATTTTATTTAATTCATCTATACCTACGTTGTCTACCAGAGTACAGGGATTTCAGATCGCAATTTCGTTGCCGCAATGGCGCAACAGCGCCACGGATCATGCAAGCAACAAATGGGGCCAAATGTACTGCTCCTTTCAGTGGTCTTCCCAGCTATTTCGACCAATCCCACACTGGACCTAGCCTTTCACAAGAACTTAAGTTTCACTAATACAGACTATCACATCAAATGTTTCATGAGCTATGCAAAAAACAATCTTGTCCAATCAGTACTTCAATAGCAAAATATTGAATTCTTCAAATGACACTATAGTATGTTATATTTATAATATATTTAATAGCACCCGGTACGTTTTATTTTCTCTCAGAACACGCCATCTCATTCACTTGTCTTCTCATATTTGAGATCTCGCACTAGCTTTCTAAAGCAACTTAAATATCAATATTAATACATAAATCTTCTGAACGATACTCATTCCCCACATTCCTTGAGTATCAGGGTATATGTTCCATGTATATAAATCTTATAATTGAATTTGATGTGCAAAGTTCACCCACTTTGTTGAGAAGATTTCATATTTTATGAGTTATATTCACGTTGATAAATGATCATATATCTGTATCTATATTTACATTCCTGTTTATATTCGGATAAATAAACAAGTTTCCAGGAAAAACATTTTAAGTAGATGTTGAGACAAGATTTAGATTAAAAATTTGCTAGGATCTTGCACAAAAACAGCTGTAAATAGAGCCGTATTTGAGACTGGTATCAAATAATGGTTAACATCAAAATCAGGGTCGCCATAGTTCTACGGACATTGGGATGTCATCCATGTCCACTGCTTTCAAATATATAGTATAGCATCGTATTTGAAGCTTAATTGTGTACACGCACTAGGTGGGCATGCGATACAGTAGAAATAGACAAATCGATTTCAAGCGAGAGATGAAACGCAGACATACGAGGAAATAATGAAGCACGCTACTGGTAGAGTGCATAGGGTTAGCATATGTAAGAGAGTGTACAAATGCGATAGGGCGACGACAAACATGGCGACGAGAACCTGATGAATGATTTAAGAGCCTTTGCGGAACGGAAGGACGAGTAATGGGGATTTAGCTCACCACTATCCAGGGATCCCAAGAGAGAGAGAGAGAGAGAGAAAGAGAAAGAGGGAGAACACGAAAGCTTAATGAAACAGTTAAAATGCATAGTTAACAAGAATATTTGGATTTATGTGTGAGAAGCGTTTATTATAATTCCATACTGAATACTATTAGCTCAACATTCGCTTTGTTGAGGGTCCAGTTCATTGAAAAATGATTTTTTCCTTCCAATAATGTTTTTTGTCAGTGTTGTATTCTTTACTAGTCTTTTCTTTTTATTTCCGATCATCACTGTTTGAGTAGTTTTGGGCACTGCTACTTTTTTATTTTGTTCCGATATAACGGCAAGTGATTCGATTCCATTGTTTATCATGTTTTCCTAAACATAGGAATGTTATTGCTTTTAGCATACTATTAATAACAACCTTAAAAGAAAGTCTACATAAATAAGTAGAGATAAATAAGTATACTTGTTCAGAAACGTCATTTTGCCCCTCATTGTAATTGATAGCAGTACAAGTAATGCAGATCAAAATCACATTTAACGCAACACATGATAGAATAAGAGAAAGAGGAGTTTCCCTGAAAACATCGTACTCCTGATTTTTTAATATTTAAACGTGTAATCTATTTACAGCATATAATTCAAGTTAATCGATTTCTCACTTTCCGATATGATATCTTCTCAACTTCTTTAATTCTTTGCATCCAACACAAGCTTCCTTAGTCCACTCTAAAAATCCTTACTTAAACGTATACTCCACTTCAACTTTTAACTGTTAAAAATCGCGAAAGTTCCAAAATTGTTTAAAGAACGTGAGATTCCTTAAAATGTGTGTCAACCGATAGAACGGTATAATTATGCCTGCAAGTAAGTGAAGAAAAGGACATCTAGTTGACCCCACAAACTGCGTTTGAAGTCAAATCTAATCTTAAGAAGTGAAAATCTATAACTTGAGGATTAGTTATTACACTTAAGATTTTAGTAATCATTAAAATATAAAAATGTGAATTAAGCCTGATAAACATACTAGTCTTCTGGATATTAACTGGAGGCACAGATATATGATCACTTTTTAGCTCAACTATAATTGGTATTGCATTCTTTCCGTTGTATCTAAATGTTCTTAGAAAGTAAACCTACCATATATATAGGTAATATATAACTTTTAATTTATGGAAAGAGCAATTACTGTTATTCGGATGTGATGATATTTATAACAAGTCAAACACAATGAGTAGTTATTAGTGATTATATGCACAAAATTTCTTCTATAACATGGCCAACAAAGGAATTTATGCTCAACCCCTGCGTCGTCATTTGATATGTTGCATACACTCTCCAAATTTTATCCCTCAAGCCGCCGAACGTATAAAAAGAAAACGATTTCTAAATACGGAAATTATGTACATTATTTTCTTAACTTTCATTGTTTTACTAAAGATACTTTGGCAAAAAAACGTTGAAGTTGTTTAATCTCATTTCAGTCTAAATCCCTACCTCAGAAGACACATTGAAGGAGTTAACATAAACTAGTAGAGTCATCAGTGTTAGTAATAAATCTATAATTAAAAATTCATGAATAAACAAAAAAAAACACTATTGGGTATGGTTTAAGCAATACACTACCAAACTATCTCACCAATAAAATGCATTTTTATCAAGAAATGGATTACCGCCTGCAGCTAGCACCTAAAGAAAGTGGGTTGCACATTATCAAAATATTATTGAGTCTAAGGATAAGACAATAAACTCGAAGTAAAGATGCGCAAGTAACAATAAGGAAATTTACTAAAGGGTACATTGAACATTCGCTAAGCGTTTGCAATTACTGAGACAAAGGCCACTTCACAGGGGTCTAGATTCTACCATGCCTAACATATAGGGGTTAACTGCCTTGGACTCGGTTATATCCTTAAACAAATAATGGGCAAATTTTTTCAATCAATGTTGGAGAACTGCTTTCCTTTGAATATACCTCAGCACCCAAAAGCAATACATCCTCTCTCTACTACATTAAGATCAAGACTTGATTTATTATCATGCACTATCAAATGAATACATAAAATGACTGCACAATCTAATAAGTACTAAGTATAACACACGTCTCTAAATAATAATTAGTAAAAAATATCGAACTAAGTGAAAGCCAAACTAAACGTAGTTAAATACATTCCCTCCTATATTTTGTTATCCTTCTGTAAAATATTTCCCGCCAATGACTTTGCTAGGCTTAAACGTCTCTTCAAAATAACATTCATTCTCAACAATTACAGCAACAACAACCCGTTAATACAAAATCATAGTAATGCTCTCTAGACAATATTTACGAATCATTAACAGAGAGGTGAAATAGTTAAAGAAATTCAAAAACAAATAAAATGATAACCTATTTAAGAAAAGTTTATATAGAAGGAAAATTCTATGTACATAATAGGTACATATTTAATTAATAATTTATCCACAGTTAGGACAAACGTGTAAACTATCATGAAGGAGTACATCACAATCAAAACAGAATAACGCCTGGCATGCTTTGCATGCAAATCCCTCTGTTTGAAGTGAACGTTCACAAGCAATACATTCACTGAAATTTTCCCTTCTCAGTAATATTTTATATTTACAAGCAACTTGAAAATGATCTATAATAAAACCAGTTATATTTCTACAATACCTATGTGCTCTGAACCTGAGACAAACCCATTATTAACAGCAGTAGGAGCAAACGCAGGCAATGGTATTAAGTGACGGAATGCACGGGCAAGTTGTGGAGCAGCAACTAATGTCAAGCGACAAACACGACACTCTGCGGGTAGTGAGCAGTAACGAGCACCGCACTGTTCACAGATAAAACCTCGGTTCGACAGTGGGGCTGATGAGGGATGACTAAACGAAGTCTGATTAGATAGTGCTTGAGTTGGAAGCATAATGATGCCAGGAACAAATATAACTCACCATGAGCAGAATGATCTCACATTAATTGTAGTATGCGGTGGAAATCCCACTCTTACTGCATTACATTCGATAGACCTACTTGAGGGAGGTGGTACTGTGTGCTGGGATAGTAATAAATCCATGTGACTATTATCCAGTACAACATCATATCGTCCTAGAAAATTTCATGCTGAAGTCATGAGTGAAACAAGAAATGACTAAACTAAATACAACTGCATCAACACTAATTCATTTTGCAGCATAGACAGAAATCAAAAACCTTAACATCCTACACCTCACACTTCATTATTCGTAAGAACAGTGGCCAACGAACCATTAGTAATACGTGCCAACTGTTTACAAACGAAAAGTTCCGCGCTCAATCCCAGAACAGAGCAGCGAACATTATGCGACTTAAGTAACTGAAAAAAGTGGAATTTTAACAAAATGTATTAGCCAATTTAAAAATTCTAAGAACAACTTCAAATGTAGAAAAGATATTCCCGGGATCTATAGAGGATAAACTTGACATTATGATGATAACTTCACGAGAAACGTGTCCGGGAAGATCCCTGGAAATAATAACATATATGTTCCAAAAGTAAGTTTTAAACAGTAAAATCAATCCAACTGTTGGTAATTACTTACTTCAAGTTGGTTAAAGCCAACTGAAGTGCATTTTGGAGCGAGAAGTCCCCACTACACATTGCTTCATTAAGAGAGCCCAAGGAATCCTTTATTGTTCTAATATTCCCTGAATAATTATATTTAATTGGACAAAATTCTAGTTTTAAACATACTGTAAGCCAAGATATTTAAAAAAAATCAGAACTCTGACCCGTGAGGCTTACTAATCGTTCAGCTTTTTTATCCTTTACGAGAATAATACCTAGCTGCGCTATAGGATTCTGCTCGAAGAATTTGTCAAGAAATCCATTAATTGTCTGAAAGTGTAAAGAAGAAAAAAAATTCTTGAAAAGAGTTCTTACTGGGACTCTTCTTAGATGAGAACTTGCAATCGGAATTTTAAGAATTTTCAAGATAAAAAAATGGGCTGTGCTTTTTCAAAGATTATACATATATACATGGAATACTTTTAAGGTCATAGTAGTAAATTACAATCTTGAAAACCCTACTTTCATGGTAACAAAAAATCTAGAAGGTGGCATGGATTTGTTTGTCATAAATCGTGAGCAGTCAATGGCGAGATAAACATAGCGCATCTGGAAAAAACTGAACCATGAATAAACAAAATCTCAAGATAAATTAAACTACCTATTATACTTATTAAAGTTTCTAAGTTATAAGTTCGTAACCAACAATGCCGAGTCGAATCTTTGCTGGTTTGTCAATGGTACGTTGTTTTTTGCGTGCTTCAAGAATATACTTTGAGATTGATTTTTCAATAGATCCACCTTCATCTTCTTCCAGAACATCACGAATGTTAAGGCCTAAAATTAAGATATATAAAATTGGGAAAAAAATGATAGTTAATATGAATTTCGACTTAATTTTTACCACAAAACTAGATGAACAATTCGCTATTGCCAAAAATAATCGGGCATTATGTCATTTCAGTCTAATAACAATACAGTGACACTAAAGAAAGTATCCACATTACGAAAATAGATATAATACGCATAATGGACAAAATTAATATCTGGTTAACCACTACCTTCTGCATAACCTGCTTCCCAGGTGTAACCTTTTTGTTCTTCATCGTCAATCATAATTACATTCAGCGTAGAAACTAATCGCCTCAAAAACTAATAGAGACTCGAGTTAAATTATTAGCAACAACCCCAGGAAGAAAACAACATTGAGACGTCATTTACAATTATCTTCTGTAGTAATTTTACAGTACTTTGAATTTACGTTTTAATAAAAATTTAAATTTCATCACGACCTTTCTTTATTGTAGGGTGTTTGTAATTATGTAACGTATATTTTATAGCAATAATTTAATATCAATATTTTATGTTTTTAAGATGTGATGAATTGCGTAATTGATATCTAAAATGTGCGTACAAATTTCAAGCATATCTTCACTTATTCCTCAGTTGCTTTTACAGTTCGACTTATCTGAGAATGATAGTTAATGTGATCTTTTCTATCCTAATTTAACTTAGAACTTTAGAATGATTTCGAAACAATTTTCACGTCTAATTTCTTTGAGAAAGTTATCAAGCACTGCATCATCTAGTCGTGGAATTTCTCCAGTGAAGTGAGTATTTATTTTAAGGGCGTAATCATAAAATGAAACATAGTTTCTTGGCTTATTATTATGTGTAATTTTTTAGACCAATTCTTTCACACTTGAAATTCAAGAATATGGCCATGTTCTGTTCGTCATCATCCGATCAAGTTAAGACAGAAACTGATCAGCAAAAGTTTTATATTAGAAAGGATGGGAAACGATTGAGTGGTTAGATTTTTGAATTCGTAAGTAAAAATTGCAAGTAATCTATTTCAATTATTAGCATAAAATGTCTTAGTTCTGATGTTTTATAAGTATCGTTGTAAGCAAATCGGAAATAAATATATGTTTAGGCTCAGAGTTTCTAGAAATAGTGAAGAGTGTATGCACCAAAGATCGTGATGAAAATTTTGTTGTTCCAAAGTCTGCTTTTGATGTTTTGCTTTCGGAATATGATGAACTTATGGTTGAAGGCATTGATTTGAAGGTTTGATACTTTTTACTTGTTGTATAATATTAAATATTTTTGTTTTAATTAGTCTTTATACATAGGATAGATACCAGCGTTCATTGGCTGAAACGGAAAATGTACGCCGACGTGGTATAAAACAAACAGAGGAAGCTAAAATATTTGCGATTCAGGGATTCTGCAAGGATCTTCTAGAAGTATGAATTAATAGGACTTATAGTTTCCAAAATAAAATTGTCCTATCTTCTATATAGCATATATGTGGTTTAAATAGGCAAATTTGTTTTAGGTTGCTGATATTTTGGACTTAGCTGTACATTCTGTCAAGCCAGACGAGCTGAAATCTGCCAGTAAACCACTACAGGATTTGCACAGTGGAATTGTTATGACTAAGACTGTGCTACTGAAAACGTTTTCCAAGCATGGTCTGGTGGTGGTTAATCCACTTGGCGAGAAGTTTGATCCAAACTTACACGAAGCGGTTTTCCAGATAGCCCCAGAACAGGTTTTTCACATCTATTATTAATGTGTGGTAATAAGTTATTTTTCATTAGTCTATAACCGTGTTTTCTTCGCAATTTTTCCAGAGTGATGTTCGGCCGGGACATGTCGCTCATGTAGCAAAAGTCGGATATTGTCTTCAAGAGCGTCCTGTTCGCCCCGCTCAAGTGGGAGTGGTCATGAATAATTAACCATATAATTTTAGTACGCTACAACGATAAACTAAGTTGTTTTCGCAGATATGGTTTAAGTATATTTAATAATACAAGAACATAATAAGATACTTAACCGTACCGTGCATTTGTTATCTAATTTTAAAATAATTTGTAGGTTCTACTTGTTACTATTGATTTATCGTATTGTGATAAATATTTAGAAATAGAGTTTTTAGAGTTGAAGTTTTCAAGTCTAATAAATATTAGTTTAATTTTTTGTTAAATTTTCCTTTGCGTCATTCACCACAGATCGCTTTATTTTTCATGCCTTCTATTTTTTGCGCCATATTCTGAAAAAAATGTTTATTTTCAGTTGTACGTTAGTACTCTGATTTACAGATGGAGAAAATCCTTGATCCAACTGTTACTGTAATGCCTGATGTTAAGGATATACCGTCTGAGTTGAGGGATAAGTTGACGGAAGATGATTTGAGTCTGGGGAGATCGAGCAGGTGAAGAGTTTTAACTGAAGTTAATAAGATGTAGTGCTGTCTGTGTTGCTCAATAGTTGTTTTAATCTGTAAGATGGTTATTATACAGTCATCGTTCGATTCGTCTTGATGAATGGGTAACCGTAGCTAAGGAATGTAAGTACTTACCTGAGGAGGATATCATATCACTTTGTAGTGTGTGAGTTTTTTATCTCCTAATTTTGTGTTATATTAAACATACTAGTTGTAAATATAATTGCAGTCTTATATCCCGAATTTCACAACAGCCCAACGTTATTGGTGTTGAAACTCCTGTTACGATATGTGGAGATATTCACGGACAATTCTATGATTTATTGGAACTGTTTAGAACAGGTATTCGTTTTATTTGGAATATTTCATTCTAAACAATAGTTTAATTTTAAAATTTTAATTATTGTTTAGGAGGTGACCTTCCTAATACTAAGTACATATTTATGGGTGATTATGTTGATAGAGGGCACTATAGTCTTGAAACTGTTACACTTCTTTTCGCGCTATTGTTGCGGTATGGTTGTCTAATATTCAAGTCCTATACCTTGCCATAATTTTGGTATTTTATGAAGTCTTTACTCCTAGATTTTTAACCAGTTTAGATATCCGGAGCGTATTCACCTTCTTAGAGGGAATCATGAGTCTCGAAAAATCTCATCAGTATATGGTTTTTATGACGAATGCCTTCAGAAATATGGTCACTCTCTTGTGTATCGATGGTGTTGTAAGGTTAGCTAACGTTTGAGGAAATAATTTCACTGAAAATTAGTCGTACAATCTGTTTAAGGTTTTCGATGTTCTCCCTATAGCTGCCATTGTAGATGATAGCATTTTATGTGTTCATGGTGGCCTATCTCCAGAAGTACGATCCATTGATAAAATGATGAGCCTCGATAGAGCAGGGGAAATTCCGAATAAGGTCTTAACAAGAACTTGTGCTTTAAATGTATTTTTTGAAGTAATTAATTTATTACATCTTCAACATTATTGTGGCAGGGAGCTTTGTGTGATATCATGTGGTCTGACCCAGAAGAGGATGAGGACGGATGGGTTATGAGTCAACGAGGAGCAGGATGGGTATGGTTAATGTTTTTACAAAAATATTTTGAATAACTTTAACTAATTCTGTTTGAATTATTTTAAGTAATTTCCAAATTATATGCTGACTGGTGATCATAAGATCTAACAAGATTAAAAATATTTAAAGTGCAGTGTTTTATTTTCAAGGAAGAATTTAGGATTTATGTAATTAATACCTTTATACTGTAATAGCTGACTATCATTGAAGTATTTATTTCGTAGTCAGGCGGTTTTCACTACTGTATCTACAACTGTGCAAATAGTTTTTATTATTACTAATTGTAAGAAAAGGTAAGCGATCAGGTTTTAGGGAAGAGGATAGTTTATCCTAGGTCTCAAGAAATAGAAAATGCGAACATTGCTTTAGTTACATTACTTGTTAAATAGCATTTATTCCGTATGTAAATGGAGATAATTAATAATTTCACACGGTTACTCCAGCATATAAAGTAGTAGATAAAATAATTACGTACTTTTAGCACAACACTTCGCTTTACGCTATTATATGTAGAAGATTATACACTATTATTAAACGTAGAAAAAATTTAAAATACTATAACCGTAAATTAAAGGTGGCCCAATCCATGAAATGAACGTCTTCTACAACTCAGTACCTAGTTATAAATTTATCTCCTAATTATAGTTGAAATTTTATATAGTACGATACAGTATACTAAGATTCTAATTTGATTTTAATGTTTCATATTTCTAATCTCCAGTTATTTGGACGTTCTGTAGCCAAACAGTTCTTGGACACAAATGGACTACAATTGATATGTCGTTCCCATCAGTTGGTAGATGAGGGATTCCGATATATGTTTGATGAACGACTGTGCACCGTGTGGTCAGGTGTGCCCTTTAAGTAATTAAATATAAGCCTATGAATTTATTCAACTAATGAAAAATTTGCACGTTGATATTTGACTAGTTATGTGTAGAAAAAATTAAAACAATTACGTTCTCATCTTATTTAGATTTCCATATTTCAATTATTTTTCCTTGTAAAACGGTTTAAAGGGAAAATTAAGTTCACAATAATTAACATTGTTACACTGACTTGGTTTTTTTTAAAAACATGTCGAAAGTTTTAGGATTTTTAATAGATTTCACTAAATATTGTTTTTATCCACAGCCCCAAACTACTGTTATCGGTGCGGAAATGTGGCAGCAGTTCTATCTATTGCGGAAGATGGCTCACGAGATATAAAGTATTTCAATGCGGTGCCCGACGACCAGCGTGAGAAGCCTGAAAGAGTCGTAGCTCCTTATTTTTTGTAGTATATGAAGCCCTTTTTTTCTACTACTTATTCGCCCAATGCTGGTTTGACTAAAGGTTACCTGTTTTAAGAAGTATTTAAATCATCCCTACCATTTCAAACATTACCATCTCTCAGTATTTCCTTCGGTTAATTAAAACAAACAGCAATGGATATTTATGCACTCGTTTCATATCAGGTTTTTGTACATGATATGCCCCCACCTACTTCACTAATACTCAACGGGTATTTTTAATTCGATGTAATGAAACACCGATCACGTTATCGATAAAGATTTGTGAAAGTGGATCGTTGTGAGTTAAATGAAAGAATATCGGGACAGATTGTTTAATCCAATGTTTATTCTGTGGATATAACCACTTAATTATGCTTTGATGTCAAGCTTTGGAATTAAAACGAATGTGAAATGCTAGCGAACCAATCTAGACTAGCTTTTCTGAGTGTAGAAGTCAACCCCTAGTGATCATCCAAAGAAAAAAGGCAATGGTAGGAATATTTACAAGGATCATAGATAATACATACAATCTAATAATGACGGTGCGAAGAAAGGTATTCCGTTAATAGGATTGCATCGGGATCTCATCAGGAATAGACCAGTATTTGGATGGGCCTAAGATTTCTTAATAATTGTGAATGATGGAAGGCCTTGGTATATATATATATACAGTGAATAACAGTGAAGGCGATAAATATGGCGATAAAGTCACATGATTCCTGGAGGAGGCGGTTCATTGTTTTCCTGCAACTAGTTACATTAGTGACCTCTATTCGTTGTGGTCCCATGAAATTGCAAGTTACATTTAAGCATACATCTTCATTGCTAGTTCCAGGCTTTCTTAATGGCTGTGGGTTTGAACGCATCGAGTTGGGTCTTAGGAAGAACATCGCTAGTGCTATCAGCCCCCAAAGCATCGACCATAAAAGAATAGAATAGGTACCACCTAGACTCCCGTCTGGATTATCTGTTAGACACTCGGAGTCAGTACAGAAGTCTTGGGTATCTCTTAGCTGGAATATATTTGTATAAGAGATCCATAATCACTGCAAAATCGTCTTATTGGTAGTGTTATTAATCACAATAATGTATAAATTTACCAATGACAGTAATCGACGCATAGCAGTTGCGTGGCTGAAAACGTATGCACATGGATCATCACTCATTATACAGACTAAAAGTGGTGTTGTCGCGTAGCCCAGAAAAAGTAGGTTAAGACACTGAAACAAACTACTTCACCAACATGAATAAGAATCAATCTATTGATAAATGCTTCAGTGTTTATATAAATACAACAATAATAAGAGCAAACAGTTCATCCCAATATAATGAAATCAGAAATCGTTGCGAATTTAGTAAACAATTCTTGAAATTGCTATTTCACGTATACTTCCTAGTCATAAATATGGTAAGTTCTAGAAAAAACGATGTTCTTTAGAAATCGATAGTTCAAAATACAACATACTTCCTAAAGTATAATAAAACATTTGGATTCGTTACAAATTATTACTATGGGAATTCCAGTAAAAACGAATTAGTGAACACCAGGCCATATCTTTCTAGCAACTTGCGATCATATTAACATCATTTCAGAAAATTTGAAAGCTACTAGCATGTAAGTAAGCATACGAGACCACTGGAGGAAACCAGCTACCAACGCAGTTTATAGTGTCTTGGTCAAATCGATGATGGGACTGGTGGGCGTGGTTGTGTCGCTGTTCTTCGCAAGCTAGGTACACGTTGGGATTAAGATTGGCGCCAGTCATTGACTGGGAGCGCGCTAATAATGAAAATTCAAACCAATGAAAAAATTATATGCCACTTTTGATCATTGCACTCACACTTTATTTGATATAAGATAGAGGTAAATATAAGTTAATTAATAGTTGGTGATGAATAAAACATTAAAGAATTGAAATATAACATGTTATATTTCCAATTATCAAAAATTTTATGCTAGGAAATATAGATCGTAATTTCAAGAATAACCTAATATTTCGAAAATAATTTGAATTTGAATTCACTACTTATTGTGGTAAGTCAGTTATGCAACTATATTTTTAGAATGTCTGAAAAATATTGGGCAATGTTCCAAGCGCGTCGGTCGAATTCAAGCGTTAAACGAGGACGGGGAAGACGGGTGTCGAGAGGTGGGAATAAGGTAAGAGAGGGGAATACTGAGGAAAATGAGGACTCTTATAAATACGAGGCACAAAATTTCGTGGTTAGCATCTCAGAAAGGATGAAAGGCAGGAAAAGACATAGGTGAGAATAATTTATTCTTGATTTTTCCTATTCATTAATTACTATAGTATTTCTTTTGAAGTCTTAAATCAAAAAATTAGTCTTATTTCAGGGTTAAGATAACATCAGATAATACTAAATTCGAAGTGCTTCCTATTTGTGGAATTAATGTGAAGCTTCCTGAAGGGTTAAAACCATATCCGACTCAAAAGCTCATGATGGTCCGAATTTTAACAGCTCTTAAAAACAGATTAAATGTTCTTGCGGAAAGTCCGACTGGTAGCGGTATGTCTGGGAACAGAGATATCATGAAAGGTTGATGAAAGGCTCGTATAAATTTAGAATTTAGGGAAGACGTTAGCTTTACTTGCATCAAGTTGTGCTTGGCTTGCTCAGTACAAAATAGAAAGGCATAATGCTCGAGCAAATTGTGCGGTACATAGCAGGAGTGCAAAAATTGGTCTGCTTTATTAGAGATATAATTAATACTATTCCGAAAGTCTTCCATAGCTTTTCAGTTACTTCTGGTTTTATTCTTATTTCTAGACGTCAATGGTTGTTCGTCGTTGAATAGTTCTACAGCAACTGTCAGCATACATTACAATGATATGAAGGAAGACACAAATTGTAGTATTGATGAAAATGAGTTATTCGAGAGCGTATCTTCTGAAACTCAGCTAATCAATACAGATAGTAACGGTTTTACTAAAGTGAATGATTTGTCATCTAATGAAACATGTTAGTTGTATGCTTTTTTTAAAGACTAGATTTTACTTTGAAATAATAAGATACGTATGCATTTAGACGAAGATGAATTTGAGAGTGATTTCAAGAGCTGCCTAAGTCCTTGTCCAACTGCTGCTAAAAGAGTGGGCACTATGTTTTGCTATTTCATTTTCGATCTGAAACTACTCAGATTCAAAGGATTTACAGACGAAAACTGCTTCACCACACAACATCATGGGTTCTCAATTGAAAGAAGAACCTTGTAAATGCACCTGTCTCCCGTACGTAATTTTATCCGTTTTTTGTAGAAAAATTCACAGGTATTGTATGCGGCATTTTAGAACAGTTCGGATTTACTATGGTACACGGACTCATAAGCAAATTGGGCAAGTGGTTAAAGAGTTTTCGAGACTGCCATATGTTGGAGTAATAAGGTTAGTCTGTGTAAATATGTATACAGATTTATTTACAGTAGTAAAAATACGTTATTGTAGTAGTATTATTTCAGGCACACAATCTTAGGAAGTAGAGAACAATTATGTATAAATGAAGCTGCTCGGCAGGCTTCAGATATTGCAGCACATTGTAAAGATTTAATATCTGCTAAAGGGGTTGGCCAATTGTTATTTCATTTCGATCATTGGTTATCGTATAATTTTAATTATGAATTTTTGGTGGGGTAATATTTTTCTGCGCTTTTTTGTTGTAATATTGTCGGACATGCATATTTTTGCATAATTTTAGCGGGACATTTTTAATACGCATTTTAACACATTAAATTATCTATTTTATGCTGTTAAACTGTATATGGGATAGAAAACACGCAAATAAAAGTAAACATTTCTTTTAAATATGGGAAGAATTTTCTTGCTATGAATATTCACTTGGTTTCAGCTGGGATGTGACTTCAAGAATGCTATTAAAAATCGTTATGAAAAAGCAGCTCCTCTCAGACAGTTAGTTGAACGAACGGTGATTTTTATTTAATGCTTGAATATGTGTCTTTGTTTAGTCGTTTAATCACTTTGAAGCGAATATTTTTTAGACTTCTGTGGTTTTTGATATAGAAGACTTAGTTGATGGATTGGGTAACGCTCGCCCTGCAATCTGTCCATACTTTTCTGCTACACGCATTCTAACTCAAGACTCAGATATAATATTTTGCCCTTTCTCATATCTCGTAGGTGAGACACTTATTCGTATTTATTGTTGTTAGGTGTATCCAAGAGTCTTAGCTGTTTTTTTTCCGAACTTCTAATTTATTCCGATATTATATAAATTAAAATTCAACCATCGAAATACTTTCTCTCGCTTTCTATGACCCTCTGCCATCTCGGGTAAATTTCGGATTTCTTCGCGAAAGAGCGACATCGGCTTGGGGGTACTGAATCCATCCATCCATTTTCGTATGTCGGCCACATCTCGAAAGCGCTGTTCAGCTAAACAGTTCTGTATCGACGGGAATAAATGGCAATCCGAAGGCGCCAAGTCGGAGGAATAAGAAAGAACTTCTCAGTCTTAGTTAAAAATAACCCGCTGAGTACTTAGAGCAACATGCGGCCTAGCGTTGTCATGCAGCAAAATGATCTTCCGACTACCTTGTCCTATAATTTGTCTTTTTTTTGTCCTATTAGGTCGGCCAAATTAGTCAGTTTACAATAGTGGTTCGGCAGTAATCGTTTCACCCGGTTGAAGAAGCTCATAAAACAGCACGTCCTTCATATCCCACCAGATGCACAGAAGAACTTTTTTGGCGTGGCTGTTTGCTTTATCATTGATGTTGGTGGCTGGCCGGCGTCTACCCACGAAAGTCTACACTTAGGATTGTCGTGCCTGATTCATTTTTCGTCGCTAACACTTCCACAAGCGATCCTTTCTACGTTGTCTGGGAAGTAATGAAATGCATGTGTAGTCGGCGGACAATGCTGTTTTTGGAGAGTTCATGTGGTACCCATTTTCCGAACTTCAGAAAGTTTTCCATCTCATATAATCGTTTTGAAATTGTTGCTTGACCAACTTCCAGCTATTCCGCGAGTTCCTCTTGCGTCTGCAATGGATTTTCATCCAGCAATGCTTTCAACGAATCAGTCTTCGACGTTCGTGGTATCCCAGAGCGTTTTCGGTCACCGACATCAAAATAACCGTCTCTTAAACGAAACGAATATCTGCAAGTGCTGTGGGAAACAACATCCTCACCAAGAATAGAGCGAATGAGTCACGTTTCAGCAGCGCATTCCCCTTTTGGAATTCAGAGAATACGGTGGCGAATGTGCAGCTTTTAATGGCTCACCGCGTTCGCTACTATTTTGTAAAGTTTCATCTACCAATAAATGATGACATGTGACTTTCCAGAAACTACAAGACTACACCATAAATAAGTGGAAGGACGGGAATTTATTTGAGTTTTGAATAGTTATACCGGAGGGCTTAAACAACACAGCTAAAACTCTAACATACACCTAATATTTATATTTGACTGGGAGGCATGAAACTACCATTATGTTCTTTTGATAGTAACCCTAGTTCAACTTTGTTTGTGTGTGTATGAAGAGTTTAATAGTGTTATTCTCAGTAATAAAAAATTTCAGATCCAATTATCAGGAATTCCTCCGATGTTCATCTTAAGAATAGTATAGTTATTCTTGATGAGGCTCATAATATCGAGGATACTTGTAGAGATACAGCCAGTTTCACTTTCTTCGAAAAAGAAATCGATGATTCATTGGATTCATTGAAAACTAAAGGTTGTTAATTAATACGAAATTGTTAAGGGTTATTTTAAGAGGTGTATTTTATCTTGGTATTTAATAATATTATACATGGGCAGAAATCCGTATATCTTTCAGTGTTTCATCAATTATTTGTTTTTAGAGAAATATTGCACTGGTTTGTGCCCATACGATTTTAAAGTTGCTTTGTTCATATACAGGGTACGCGCAAAGTCCTGAAACAAAAGTCAAGTGCTGTTAAATCAGCATATTTGACGTGACAATTCGCTATGCTAATGCAGATGTGTTACTTAAAGCCTCCTTGAAGCATGTTTAAGATTTCATTCAATTATCTCGTCTCTGAATTGTTGTATGACATCCAAAGCTCTACGTACTGCTAAGAAGCTCGGTGTCACGAGAATGGCAGTTCACTGGACTGTGAAACGATACCAGGAGCTGGGCACAGTAGAGGACCGTCACAGGAGTGGAAGACCCAGGCCCATTAATACTTCTCGCATTCGAGAAATTGTCAAGAAGAGGATCGTTCGAGATAACAAGAAATTGATGGAGAAGATGGCTTCTCACCTCAATGTTAGTCCAGCATCAATGAAGAGAATCGTCAAACATGAACTGAAGTTCCATCCATATAGCATTCGTTGAACTCATATGTTGACATAGAAAATGAAGGTAAATCGTTACGAATGAGCAAAGAAACATCGAATGTACTTTTCACTGATGAAAACATTTTCACTGTCAATCCGGCTTAGAGTAGTCAAAACAATAGACAACTTCTTCAACGTGAGCACCAGAGGTCTGAAAGAGCATCCGTTAATAGCAGGAGGAGTCATGTTCTGTCATCTGTCATGATTTGGGCCGGAATAATCGCGACTGGGAAGACTCCGTTGGTATTCGTCGATAAAAATTTGAAATGGAGCCAAAACAACTTTTTAGGTGTGCCGGCAGCAGTGTTCGGACTTCTGAGGCAAAGAGGTTTGGTCCCCAAATTCATGTGATCTGAACCCGATGGTCTTAGTAATTTGGTCACTATTGGAGAACAAGCCAAGTAGAACACCCTATAAAAATTTGGTCTCTGAAAGCAGATTTAGTCAAATGTTGGGACGAAATTGGTCAAGACGAGCTACGGCCCGTCGTGCGTAACTTCGAAAGGCATCTACGAGCTTGTGTGGCCGCTAAAGGAGGGAATTTCGAATACCTACTGGATTAAGTTATTGTTAAATACCTTATGCATATACAGGTAAATTTTCATGTCGAATACGGTCCCTATTACAAAATTATACGACTTAATCTGTTTCAGAACTTCTGGTGCACCCTGTGTATAATATCAAGTTGTAATATATTAAAAACTTATTGGTTATACCCATTAACTCTTTGTATTTATTGCAATTAAGAGAATGAACTAAAGAAAGCCTTGGATAACTGTAAAGAATGCCTTACTATACAAACCGATGGTGGTGCAGGTAATGAAGAAGTAGAAACGAAGCAAAAACTCTGCCAACAATTGGTAGACTTTGGAAGAAATCTCAATATTGTTAGTTTTATTTAATTTAAGTTAAACCATCACAAGATACTTTTTTTTACTGGTAATAAGGCTTATCTCAGGTATATTTTAGCTCATTTGTCTTATGAAAGATATTGCTATGTGGTTTACCAAAATGTGTACTCCAGTGGTAGAGCAACATTCAGATAAATCAGATAAGCGGTCAGCCACCAGGTAGGTAACTAAAAACATGGGTTATTTTCACTCGCTCTATTACTTTTATTTTAGAAATTGGGCAGTACTTGCGGATTCATTGCAGAGTGAAAATTTGGATCCCCATGCTACCTCTAGAAACCAAGATATAAAACGATATGAAATTATCCGAGTATATAATTTTCTTGTTTAGTTAATACATTTTCCTATGTAGTAATACGTTTAATTACATTGTACTTATAAGTATAAGTAACTTGCTGTTTTCCAGATAGTGAATAACACTAAAAGACTTTCAACAATTTAGCTTGCTTGTATGGCAGTTTGTTCAAAAGAGACTACGGGAGAGCATGAACCAATAGGTGGAGACTCACTGTGGATGGAACATTATAAACCTAGTACTACCGCCATCGTGTGCATTGAGAAGTGGTTATACTTCATCGGATTTTTTGGCCAGGAAGCATACAAAACAACATATAAGTACGTTTTCTTTCAGTTTATTACTTATGAGTATATCAGGAGGAAATATTGCTATCCTCAAATGTTATAAATAAGTAAGTTATTGGTATGTTTGAGTAATGCACTGTATTAATATCAAACTTGTTCTCATGTTGCTTTACAGTTAATAATTTTATTTACTAAATTATTAAGATATTCTTGCTTATATTTAGACTTAATATAAATATCGAGAAAGCTCAGCCGTCCTCTTCGCAGTTTGTGAAAAGCGAACCACGCCGAGATGGGCAAGGTGGTTCTAAGAATATTTTGTATAGTCAAAATTACGATGAATTTACTGTTATGCCTTGGCTGAATACAAAAGAAGGGCCAGGAGGCACAAAGCCAATTCTTGAAGGCTTCAAGACGTCTATCAACTTGTGGTGTATGAGTCCTGCTGTGGTAGGAGTTAGCATTAATGAATATTATTTGTATACATTAGAATAACCCGCTAGGTGTAAATGTTTTGCGAAAAGAACCTTTTTTTTGCATAATTTGAAATATAGTGGTTTTCCTTTTATTGAATACGCTATATTTCAAAAATTTTAGACATATATGGATGCTTTTAACGTCACTCGATCTGTTATTCTTGCGTCGGGTACTCTTTGTCCGGTAGATACATTGAAGACGGAGCTCGGAATGGAATTTAAATCACAGATGGAGGGTGATCAGGTTATCCCGTCAGAACGTATTTTTGCTGGAGTCTTACCTATGGTAATTGGAGAAATCCGTTTAATTCTTTTGAAAGCTATTAATTTTGAATTAATAACAATAATCACTTTCAAGCAATTTTAGTTATTGAGTATATAAGAATCACTGATTTCGTTTACTTTTGAAAAACACTTAGGGGCCGTCAGGTCATCGCATGTGTGCAACCTATCGTAACCTCAATAATGATGATCGATTCATTAATGAAATGGCCAATATTGTTAGGTATGGCTTTTATAAATTTTAGGATAATTACTTTTAAAAAAAAACTCCTATTAGAACAGAGGAGTATAAATTGTTGTTAGGTGTATCCAAGAGTCTTAGCTGTTTTTTTTCCGAACTTCTAATTTATTCCGATATTATATAAATTAAAATTCAACC
>JAJAVP010000314.1:51134-80235 GCA_020740425.3 Heterorhabditis indica
AGTGGAAGGACGGGAATTTATTTGAGTTTTGAATAGTTATACCGGAGGGCTTAAACAACACAGCTAAAACTCTAACATACACCTAATCCTATGCAAATCTTTCCATTCCATTTAGAGTTTTCAAGAAAGAATTACTTCGTCAATGGTATTAGCAATGGTTAAGCTCTGTTCAAATGAGTAGTTTGATAGTGGGAGATTTTAAAGCCATTTGAAATGCGGCAGCGTTAATAGAACACAAATATTTTACAGTAAATGTAATTACTACATCTAATAAAGAAAATTCCCTAATGGGTGAACAATTCCTTCTATTTCTAAACGACCTGTAATTTTTTTCCAGATGACTAGGTTTTTCTTATATACTACTTATAAATATGTTATATGGATGTCAGAGTGCCTTAAGTGTATTCTATTTTAGCAAATTGAACAATTTTTTCGACTTTTTAATGTAAATTCGAACTTTATTACTTTCTTTGCCACTTTGATCATCAAAATAAGTATTATAATTGTAAGGACTTCCAGAAGTGTTCTTCGTGATATCTACGACATAATTTTACATAGGATGCCTCCTCTCTCCCTTTCTATTTATATATATGAAGATATTTTTTGTTCAGGAATAAGATGGTCTCATATAAATGTTCAGAAGTGTTTGCATGACTGTTCCTCATGGTATTCTCTGCTTTCTTCCCAGTTATCGCATTCTGAATCAACTGTTTGAATACATGGAGTCAAATATGATTCTTAACCAAATTCAAATGAAAAAGGTTCCAATAATTCTGAGTTTTATTTTAAAAATATTTGTATAGTTAAGAATAACGGACTGGCCAATTGATTGTTTGAGTGTCTAATATTGAAATTAGCATTTTATGTCAATCAGGCTGCAATTGGTTATTTTGAGGCAAAATCAAATTTTATTCTAGATCATAGTTCGAGAACCTAAACGATCTTCGGATCTTTCCACTGTTATGGAATTATATGAGGAAGCTATTAGATTACCTAAAAAGTACGGAGCTCAAGTTGATGGAGCACTGATGTTTGCAGTATTTAGAGGAAAAGTAATATATAATCCTTGTTGTATGTTTATTTTCTTTAATTACTCGCAATTTTCAATATAGTTGGTTTTAGGTTTCGGAAGGTATCGATTTTACGGATGATCTTGCTCGTGTAGTTATCTCCGTGGGGATCCCGTTCCCCAATCTAATGGATGATCTGGTAGTTAGCTTCTCATGTCCTAAGCCCTGTTATTTGTATCCCTGATGTAGTAGGATATTAAAATTAATTAATTATTTGCTCTAGGTAAATGAAAAGAAACGCTACAACGATGATAACTGCAAAACGTTAAACATCCTTTCCGGTGATCAGTGGTATGTTACACAAGCTTATAGGGCTTTGAATCAAGCATTGGGAAGGTTAGATTTAGTATCATTTATATGAAACTAGAAAATAGGTTTCAGCATGTTCGACCATTTTTTATCAATACATTTTATTAAGATAACTATTGTATAAATGTCATTGTTTATAATATATTTCATGTAATATTTTGACGTAACTTTAAGTTATTTAATTATATATGAAAAAATATGTGCTTGAAGAATATGAATTTCCTATACAGTTTTTCTTATAGATGCTTACGACATAAAAATGACTGGGGAGCTCTAGTGCTAGTTGATGAGCGACTGATTCAGCAGAAGGCTGGAAATACAGGTATGGCCTATATATGACACTTCTAGATAAAGGAAATTTCTAGGTACTGATAAAAGTAATCTACCATTTATATTTAAGGTGTTTCATCTGCACGCCTCTCAAAGTGGATTCGCAATCAGCTACTCGTTTACCCAAAATACCATGAATTTGAAGTAGCACTTTCTCATTTCGTTCGAAATATGAAGAATGAATTAAAAAGTGAAATCCTTCCTAATGAAAATATTACAATTGATAGTTAAAAATTCTACTGAAGTGTGATTAGCTAATATTATAATTGTGCTCGTGAAGGTATTGTTGATTTTATGTTTTGTTCGCATTAGTGAAAGAGATATACATATTTTATTTTTTGGCTTAATAGCGATAAGGTTTATATGCAGTGTAGCACTGAAGAGTACTGGTTTCTGCTATTTTTTCATTAGAAAATTATTTTTCTAGTTTTGGGTTGTTACAAAGATTCGAATTGTATTTTTTAATTAATGCGGATTTTATGAAAATCTTAAACTTTATCTTTGTATTATAATAAAACTATTTGAGTCTCCAATAATAACTGTAAGAAATTAGATATACAACTAATCTTTATCACAGTGATCTGAAGACGCAAAAGGAATGTGTGTGAGGTCTCTTATGAGGTTTTTTAGAAAACAGCTACTTAATTATAGGCTTAGGCTATCTTCGAGTTCACCTCTGTGTGAAAAAAGACTTCTTAAAGTTCCGAACGTTGCTTACATTAAGAAGTTCTCAATTTTATTAACTCTTGATATATTGTGTAGCACGGGTATGTGTGCTTTCTGGCCAATGTTTGAACTACAGTAACTTATTTTGGCGGCAGTTTAATATTTTTGCACAAAGATGAATCCAAGACCGATTTCACTGTAGATAGTATGGTTTAATTTTATCTTTTAAATATAGAAATTATGTGCACTTTCTTTTTGACTTTGGCTCTGGAATACTGCCATAAAGATTTATAGGGGAAAATTGAGTGGAGCGAAAATATATCCACTTTTATTTTGAAGTCTACTTTTCTGTCTTTGCTTATAATTTCGATATTGCAATTATTATCTCAGATGGCCGATATATATGTGAAATGTGCAGTTGAATGTGGTCCTGGTGTTCGAATAACTTTTAGTGGTGCGTTATTCGTTGATCCGGAGCAGGATAAAATTATTATACTAGAGAGAAATCATTCAGCCAAGGAGGTTGGTTATGCTATTTTATCGATTATCGAAATAATTGCTTGCTTTTCTAATCAGTAATTCATATTAGAACAAAACATGGTTATATGATGGAGGGAGTGTGATTTGTTATTTTTATGAATTTAAAAATAATACATATTTATATAATTATTATTTCAGCATATCTTTTACTCATCTGAATTCCTACCACTTGGTAAGCCACCAACAAGAAGTACAGCTCAGGTGTTTGCCTTAGTCTTTGATGATGCAAAGGAGAGTGAACGACTTAATAGTGTAGGCCGGTATGATGAGTTAAAATCGATTAGAAGATAGCGAAATGAATTTATATTTTTTATTAATTACTGAATTAATTTGTTAGTATTATGATGTATGCAAAAACTTTGATCTTGCAATAACTTCATGTTATGACCAGCTGTACAATCCTAACTGAAAATGAACCTTAGAGAAACAAGATTTATTATTGTTAGTTGAAGATTACAGGGCCCGAACTAAACTGACCTTCAGGGCTGCAGAAGGACTATCTACTGTAAAAGAGATATACGAGGAATTGAAGAAAGTTTTCAGCTTAAAAAATCGTAAGTTAATTCTCATCTGAACTAAGTTATACAAATGCATATATTACACATTACTTCTGGATAACAAGTAATAGAAATTATGATGAATTCTTTTTATATTTTTCACTTTAAATGAATAAAAATATTAACATCGTTAAATTTCTGTGGAAAAGAGTATTAATTATGTCTAATTATTTTGACATACGCTGAATTATCTAATAACATTTGCTAATTTTTTGAATAGTGCAAAGTGTAGGTTGATATTCTAATTTAAGGTGTTTGTCGTACGACATCAATGCTGACGTCGTCGAATCAATCACCAAAACATCTTGGTGGTGTTCTATCAAGTGGAAGTGGAAAAATTAGCCATAATCAAAACAAGTTTGTCGGAAAATTTAGACTTCTCAATTCATTTATATGCTTCAATTATATCACTTTAATGAAATAATTTACTATAGAATATTAGCATGTTGTCGTCCAAGTTCAAATGCGGAAGATACTGGGCGAAGATCGGGTTAGTATAATAGTGGCGGAAGGAAGTTTTGAGCAATAGATGAAGTTCGTAGTGATGTAAAACCTTTAAAATTAATTTCCAGGCTATCACATTTTTAGCAGAGTTGTATCTGAAGTATTAGTTAAACTCACTGAAGTTATTTTTGCTCTAGATCTAACTTCTGTATCACGCACCCTACCATCATCTAAGAGTGGTCAGATGAAAGTAGCTGTAGATATTTGCAGACCAAAGCCAACTGGTAATACAATAGTGTGTACCAATGCCCAAACTGTACCATGCAGGTATCCTAGATTAAATGAAATTTATAGACAATTTTACAATAAGTATTAAAATTATTGTAGGGCTTTGCAACTGGAAGCAGAGTGGAGTGATAATGATGCAATCCAACCAAAATCGGATACGGTAAGTAATTTTAAGATATTATTTATGGCATAATAAATGATATTTTTCTTTTTTAATTTCCTAATATCTTATAGTAAATTAAACCTAGAATATCCCATTATCATCTCCAACATCACCCATTTCAACTCAGCAATTCTACGGCTATAGTCCTGATACACCACAGTAAGTTCTTTTTGTTCCTTTTCTTGTTCTATTTGTGATAAACATAGCTGAGATAGTAATAAAATACTTATTATTTTCTGAATATATCTGCTAAAAGTTCTAGGGATAGGAAAGTACCGAGAACAGCACAAACAGAAGTACAAAGGACGCCAGTATCTCGCACAATCTTTGTTTGTTTCACGCTTACTATGTAGTATTTTGAAATAATATTTATATGGAAGATTGCAAAGTTGACAATCTACCTTTTTTCGACTTTCTAGGTTTGAAATGAATCAACAATTAACTAAAGTAGAAAAGCTCTTATAGACAAGTCAGACTGAATATCGTTTTTCTTCTGTGAATCTTCCACTGCGTACTACACCTGTCAGACCGAAATTGACCAGCGATATCAGGTTAATTTATTAGCACCAATTGTTTAAATAAACGATTCTAATAAAAAATTAGATACGAATTTTATATAATAATTTCCTTAGAAAATTAATATAGACGATAGTTTATTTTTAGTGGTAGTGTTATATCTTTAGGGATGATTTATTACCGAAAAGGCCACTGGTGACGTTTAGGAAAAAGCTAGATAATGAGGAAATAAAGGAGACGCAAGTTACAGATGATAACTATCCATCACCATCATCAGCTGAGATACTTGGATTATATGCGTATAGAGGGTACAGCTAATCTCAGTTTATTTACGTTTATGAAAGAATAATTATGCTCACCTAAAAATCAAGTGTTTATTGATTCTCTTGGTGGAAACGTTATTTTCAGCCTAATTAATCTTGGAAATTCATGCTATATGAATGCCACTCTACAGGCGCTAGCCTCAGTTTATCCGTTTTATTGGCGACTTGAAAATTATCGTAAACAACTTGGTACTGACAACTGTTCGAATTTATTATTGTACGTTTCTACTATAGTTATTATTTAAATTAATTATCTAATCATAGTTGCATAGAAATTAGGAGACCATATCACTAATGATACATCAATATTAATATCAGACGCGTAACCATATTGCTTGCCAATTTGGTGGGATCTGCTCGTTCATACGACAGCAGCCCTCTTCGAGATTGTAGCCATACAAGGAAGCTGGGATTTTGGGCAACGTCGAAATTAGTATGGAATACATACTAGTTTTTTATTTGAAATTTAAAAGTGGTGATTTTAGTTCTTACAACAAATGAGAGACAGTGTTGGAACAGACCTAGATGCAGAGTTTGGAACTACGAGACAACAGGTAGCATATGATGAAAAAAGGGAAATTATATTTGCTCCCTATTTTATTATGCTATTAAAATTTAATTTTCTATAGAGTAAATATCCTATAGATATTTAGTAAATTACTGATTTAGAATGAACTGTATTAAGCTTTAGGATGCGCATGAATTCCTAACATCATTGCTTGGAAGAATTCAAGAAGAGTGTTCTAAAGCAAAAAATGAAACACTGAAAAAGGAAGACAATAAGGAAAACAATAGTCGGGCAACCAATGATAATATCTCTGAAAAATTGGTATATATCAAGAATAGTATTATTCACTAAGATATTGTTTATTGTGTTTCAAGTGGTCAATTTTTAGGACAATATACAGTCAGTGTCCAAACTTCAATCGCCTTTCGTTACTAAGAATCCTGTCGGAGTTTTTGAACATAGGATTAAAGATAGGTCTGGTTGTACATGACATTTTAAATTCATTTACTTTTCACATTATCAGATTATATTTTAGAATCATTTTGTAGTTTATTTTACAGATTCGGTTGTGACCGATGCGGACGGTCTAGTGAAATGACTAATGATGCTATTGATATTCAAGTTCCTGTTAGGTAGTTTTCTAGAAGAGTCGTTATAATTATATTTTGAATAACATTTTTTAATAGTTTTACAACATTTTTTCACATTTTAAACGGGATGGAAGTACATTGTATATGCACTGTGCCGAATATTATATATCTTATACTTGGAGTTTATGTGCTATTTCAGTGCGGGAGAGTCAATTCAGGCTATGGTGGAAAAGACATTGATGCGCGAGAAGATGGATGATTACAAGTGCGAAGATTGTGGTAGCGGATCAGGATTTATTAGTCATTCGTTTGCCACACTTCCAGAGTAATACATTCATTTAACTAATGCGTTTTATTCTCTAGCACTGCTGTTTTTTGTCTTAATATATTTTTCTATCTCTATGTAATTTGTATTTTCCGTCCACTTGATTCCATCCTAGATTTCTTATATCTACTTTCTCTATTTTGTTGGTTAACTAATTTTTAAAAATCAACATCTTACGAATAATTGTATCAAGGTCGTTAATTGTGGTCGTGAAGCGGTATCAATATGGAGCCGGTTATGGTAGTAAATGTGATGAGGAAATAGAGGTCAGCCGTGAGCTTTTTCTCAAGAACCTGTGTGCAAACTCGAAAGAAAAAAGGAGGGAGAGCAAACCAAGGAAAAGGTACTGGATTTTCTAATAGTTTTGATAGGAATCTGTTACTTGAAGCATACCATACTAATGGAATAAATTAATCGCATTAATTCGAGTTCTTAAAAAAAGTATATTTATTTTAGAATTGAGATATTAAGCCAATTCAAATGGTCTTCTTTCCAGTCTTCCGCATTCAAGTAATATTTGCGTTGTTGACCTAGATTCCTTGCCTGATGATAGTGGTGAGGTAGGAATTTGGATTTTAGTTAGATGACATACAAATAGAAATGGTATCTAGAGTTATTTGAAATCTAAAATATGAGAAGCTCTAGAGGGTTTTTTATGGATATAGTTATAGTCTTTTTTGTGCGTAGTGAGAGAGAATGATAAATTAACGATATTGTAATACAATTCTAATTCTAGTTTTGTACTAATGGACGTTATTGATACTAATAAATATCTGTTTTATGGATATTACTGTACAGTAGGTTCACATGTATTTTTTCATTAATAATATCTATTGTAGGTCACTTCCAAGCGAAATGATTCAAAGTCTAAAGAACATAGTGAAGCGTTTAATATACCTGAGATGTCACCAACGAAGGCGTTTTTGGGAGACCGGACGGCCAACTTAAGAGTAGCTTTATCACCTTTGAATAAGAATAAGACGGTTACCTCAACGAACTCTGAAAAGGTATCAATAAATATAACAAATAATGGGTGTTTCGTAAATTTATTTATATTCTTAATAGGTTACCTACGAAACATCATTACGTTGTTTATTTTACAAACTTTTGTACATTATGATATATATATATATATAATACCAATGTACTATTGTGAACAGTAGGATGTGTACATTAATTTTTAAACTTTATTCAATAATAAATGGTTACAGCAAGAAAAGTCTCTCTCTAATACTGAGAAAGAAAATGTAAATGGCAATAATAGAACGAAAGAGATTTACGAAATTAAATCTCTTATGTCCGAACCGCGGCGTAACATTGGATTTCTAGACAGCGAGGAAGAGAATAAATTACTAATTGAGCAAATGGGTGGATATTTGACCAATAGTGTATGTTTGTTGTGTATTTTCAATGCTATTTTCTTTCAAAGTCCTGCATTATACCTCGCATTTTGCAGATGAATAGCAGTATTGATATGGGAATGGATATTGATCTTGAGGAACCCAATGAAGGTGATAGTGCTGAAATTACGGAAGAATTTTTCAGACATGATACTGAACTAGATGACGATGATGCAGGGTTACTGAACGAAGTGCAGTAAACTAACTTATTTTCATGTGTCAATATCTTGCTAGTATACATATTTTATTGTTACCACTTACTTGCGAAAACAACTCTAGGTATCAAGTGATTCTGGCGCATCGATTTGTCGTGAGAACAGAGAGCGTTGCAATTCAATAACTCCAGATTCAGGCATGTCAGAATCATTGGAAGGAGTCGAGGCCTGTTATTTTCACTATCACTATTTTTTGGCTGTAATAATAATGCTTTTCTCAGTATGTATGCTTAAATTAAGGAAAAGTGGGCATTTTGAATGTTATTATTATTATTATTTTCAAAGCATCGTTTTAACAGAATTGTTCTTCAGATATATGATTGGAATCGACAATGTAATGTCCCTAATATCATGATTATGAAACGTGGACAGAAAATGGAGGTATCATTGCAAGCAACACCAGAGAAACGATTGCGTAGGGATGTTGATAGTGGTGTTAGAGAGGCATTCGAAGATAGGTGCTTTATGACACAGAACCCTCTACCACTTGAAACAGAGTTTTCAAGTAATAATCAGTTACCTAATGATCTTGATGTCGTCGAAGCAGATCGAATCCCTTCTGTGTGTATTGTTTTACAGTTTTCTTCCAAACTATACTCTTCGATTGCTTAACTATTTGGCATAACTCAGATTTTACAGAGCGAAAACAAGGTCATTCATTTTAAAGTAGTCAATGAAAAGTTGCAGAGAATGTGGTGTGAAAGAATCGGACTTATCTACGAAGGCACTAATATGTTCGTTACTAAATTTTCTCTTTTTTGCATAATAGTCTTTTAACTTTTAACCATCACTAATTACATGATGAGTATGTTTAGTTTCAAGTGTTATTCGAGCGTATTTTAACATTGCAATTAAGTTATCTTATATAAAATTAGTGAATTGTCAAAAATTATTTACCTAATTTTCGTTTCAACTACAATATAATATTCCTAATAGCCAAAAGTTCATTATTAGAGGAAGAAAAATAATGCTAATTTGTAGCTGCTAAGTACAAGTATTCATTAAGGTGGCGGTGTTCTACGTTTAGTTCTGAACGTGTTATATCAGTATATGATGCTCCCGTCAGTGAGGATGTCAAAGGAGACGGGAATTGTTTATTTCGTACTCTTGCCTGGTGGATTACAGGCGGGAGCCAAAAGGCATATGATACAATCCGTTCTACAGTTAGTACGCATTCATTTTTATTGCCTTGATTACTTTTTTTGTATGTAATTTACTAGACGTGTTATAGTTAGTCGCATTTATGGCGGATTTTAAATCAGAATTTTCTGGTCTTTTAAAAAGTCAAGAGGATATTGATACTCATCTCATGTGGGTCCATTTTGTGAAATTATAGTAAGTAATTGCAAATAGATTATATAATATTTGTTTTATGCTATTTTTATAGGAAGATGCAAAATGATGGTCAGTGGGGCACACAAGTGGAACTATCTGCAGCAGCCACATATCTGGAATGTAATATATATACATTTTATGAAGGACTGTGGATTAGATATTGGCCAAAGTTTGAATGGAGTGGGAGTATGCTACTAAAAAGTAAGTTCAATACAAGAAGCATTTTGTATAAAGACTGATAGCATATTAATAACTCTATAATACTAAGCACTTTCTACGTCGCATATTGTTTTTTTTTCGAACTTACGTTACACGATACACCACGGACTTGTGACAGTGGTTCTATTTTTATCTGCAATGCGACCGGCTGTCATTTTGCTCCAGCCACTCAAGTGAACGATAAAGAACATGTATGCTCTATTAAATTACTTATTTTCATTTTCTATTGTATTCAGTTTGAATGTATAGTTTTATCAGATAGTCTTGTCGCCTCTTCCCTATGTGTATAACTCTGACGATGGGCCAGTTTATCAGTTAGCATCAGTTATTTGTCATCATGGATATAGCTTATATAGTGGTTGGTTTGTTAGTTTTAATCTTTTTCAAAAAGGTCTATTCTTTATATAACATTTGTTGTTGCACACTATACGATATATTTGTTATAGAATCACATTATTTTGATACTAATTGATTTTTTTAAATATAAAGGATATACGAACTTATCTAATATGATTTATTGGACAATATTTGTGGATATATTACGAAATTTTCGCTATAGAGCTACGAAATATGATTTTTTTTAGGCCATTATACAACCTACTCATTCGATATCGGATCACAAGTATGGCTTGACTGCAACGACAATAGTATTTGTGAAGTAGGATTAACCCTAAAATTTTTTCATACTAATTTTTTTGTTCGTACCTTTTACAATTTATGCCTAGTATTCAGGCTCGAGAAAAAGATGTTTTACGTGATTCATCCAGAAGTGGGTATATCTTTATCTATAATCGAATGGAAGATAAGAGATTTTCTGTGTAAATGAGTGTTTAGCTAATGTTTTCCACGAATTCATCTAATTTATATCATTCCTTTATCAAATTTTTCACACTTCGTACGTATTGTACTCTTCCTTTAGAGTGAAGTGTTAGCCTGCTATGTTCTTTGATTACTAATAATCTTTACAATTGTTTTATATATGTAGCATCAGTTAGGCACCAATTTCTTTTAAAGGAGAGGTATATTATGTACTTTATTATATTCATTTGAAGAATTTTTTAAATGATTAGCTGATCATTAATCAAATCAAACTATGGTCTCTCACCACTACCTATTAAATTCTTATACAGCATATATATTCATAAATTACCTTACCATATGCAGCATAATATTATTGTTGAATACGTCCATCTATTATAATTGGATCTGTGTATACCATTTCATATCGTTTTTGCAGTGGATATATCTGTGATGTTCAGATTTTTAAAAGGTAATGAATTTTGTTTTTATCGGATTTAGAACAATGCAAACAAATATAGTAAGTGGGGAAATATTATAGTACTTTGGCTTGTAGTTATTTACCTACCGGATTTTTTGTGGTTAATTATAGCATATTCTTAATATTGGGTGACCTTATATTCACAAGGGACTCTGGTTTCGAAGCACTCTGATATCATAACTTAGGTACAACTAACCGCATAAAAATCCTGTCGTCATTTGAATGTACCATTGAAGTAGTCAATAGTACAGGTGAAGCTGCTAGAGGAATTGGGTATAATTTATTGGGTCTACCACATACAGTGGTTCTCAAAATATTAGCCTACTTTTTCTATTCTTAGTCGTCAGATTTGTTTATTTTTTTCTGAAGTAAGGCATAGTATCTTTAGAAGTCAGCTTTAATCCATCGGTTCAAGAAAAAAAATCACGCTTTTAGTGTTATTTTATTTTAAAACTACTAACTTTTCAGCGTTCGTTTGATGTTATTTAATAAAAATGCGAGAATTCATTAATTCTAAACGATAGTAATGGGTCGTACTCCTAAGTCAATACGAAGAGGTCAAATCTAGGCACTGTCAAGTGTCGGTTACAAAATGAAGCAGATTATCGATGTTGTCCACCGCTCTATGAATGACACAGTAGACGTCAATGAAATTCATAAGATTTATGACAGTCTACGGTATGATAGGTGCTGAACAAGTGTCCGAATACTGTCTGGAAGAAGAACTGTCCACGACTGATATAAGTGCACAAGTGCGAAAGGCTTCACTCCATTAGATATTTCATAAGATGTAACAGAGAAAATGACTGATTTTTGCGATTTTTTGACAATAGAACTACCACACTTCGAATTCACATAATCTTTAGTTATGAGAAAAGTTTAACCTATACAGTTCTGATAGTTTCTGCTCATACTGGAGATACCTGAGCAGAAAGCACCGGCACTTTCCAATTCAAAATTTCAATGGAGGAAGTGTTATGGTTTGTGGCACGTTGAGTGGGAGTGGTTAACTTGTTGTTGGTTTACGACTGTCAACGATGATCAATTTGTCATTAAACAAAGCGTGCAGGTAAGAGAAATTGTTATCAAAAATTTAATTAACAGTATAATTGAACGAAGGTTATTAACAAGTGATAGTATTACTGAGTATTAGTTGATTGTCATATACATTGATTGTTATTATTTCTGTTATTAACACATTTTAATGAATGGGCTATCATTTCCGAATGCTGAAGATTTAGTACTTTAAAATAAAAGAACGCAAAAAGCGTCACTTTTTTTTGAAAAAAGATGAAATTAAAGCTGAAGATTTCAAAGGCTACTATGCCTCACTTCAGAAAAAATCAGATCAATTTGTCTGAGAACAATAAGAGTGGGCTATTATTTCAATACAGTGAATATATATATGTATTTATTTATTTATTTACCACGGCTATTTAGACAACCCGATTAATGAGAATATAAGGTATCAAGAATTCCGTTATCGAAAACTGAATAGATGTATATATTTTCTTTCCTACACATTGTGGCAAACGAACATTTCTAGTCTATATTAACGCGTCGCGTATGGTAGCGTCGCGTGTCTGTCTTTTGTTTCTCTAACGCATCTTTCTCTCCGATTTTACACTTATCGCCCACCACTTGGTGTATTAAAGGATCTGAGTATATTCTTAAACTTTTATTGTTGCTTCTTAGAGTTCCATTTTTTCTGTTGATATGTTTATCTCAAGCTACTATCAATTATATATTTGCAAATGACTGTTTATAAGTTGCATTTGGAAAGTTTACCTAATTACTAGTTAGTATTCAAGTCTATTATAGTCATTTTTAAACTCTTCTGTTGCTTTTTTAAAAATTAAATCATCCTCTATATGCAATACTATTATTCACTACTGTGTGGATTTTATCAAACCTGATGAAATTTTTGGATTTTATATCTATTTATATGAGAACTGTTCATTCATTTTGTTCTTGAAAGGAAACGTTTAGAATGCCGAAGGATAAAAGAAAAGATGAAATCACAGAGCTCGATCATGTTGATCGAAATCTCGCCTCACTGAGCGGCATACCAAATTTATGTTAGTCAATTTTACTTCTCGATTTACTTAAGTTTTGATGCCATGTTATTGTGAGTCTAATACGTGCATATATTATTTTAAATATTTTAGTACAAATGACGTCGCTGACGCGTCTTACTCTCAGTCACAATAAACTGACCTCTATTCCTGCCAGCATTGCTGAGTTGGAAAACCTACAGGTAAAATGAGATTGAGGAAAAAAGAAATGAATAATTAAAAATAGCGTGAAAAAAACGCAAGGAATCGCCATGTATATAAGTTAATAAATCAGTGAATACTCAGTTGCTACAGCTGAAATGTTCTTTGGATAAAAGTCTACCATTGTGAGTAAAATTGAAAATAAAACATTTAAAATATTTTGATTTTAGGTCCTAACCTTATGGAATAATCTTATAGAAGAGTTACCTTCATCTATTTCCAGTTTGGCAAAATTGAGGATTCTTAATGTCGGGTACATTGTGACTATTTTTAAATACTCATTTCTTCTTTCGTAACCAACTTTTGATGGATTTAATTTCTCGGGGACGTTGAGAATATTGGTAATACTAAATATGGAGCCTATATAATATCTGAAATAACGTTTTAATGTATTCTCTTTCGTAAGTATAGTGTTGTATGAAACATTTTCATTAGACTGACATTTAAAAGATTACTGGTATGAAGTTTAAATACATTATAAAAGATGAAGACAATAGTCTTATAGGGGTACAATTTAGACGATCATTAAAATTGCTAACTAAATGCATTATAAGTATTGTTCTCTTCCACTAACTTTTCAAAATATCAGTTTAAATATCTATTAATTTCAGAATGAATCGTTTGGCAGTCCTACCACGTGGATTTGGTTCATTTAAATCTCTCGAAATCCTCGATTTAACTTATAATAATTTGAATGAAAGAAGTTTACCTGGAAATTTTTTTTTCATGGGTTAGTAGAGCGAGAAAATCTAGAACATTTACACCAAGACTATTATTTAATTTTAGAGTCTTTACGTGCCCTATATCTTGGAGATAATGACTTTGAAATGCTTCCGGGTGATGTGCAACATTTGAAGAATCTCCAGGTTATTGGGCTTTTATTATGTATTACATTGTGCTAACCCTTAAATCTTGTTATGCTAGAGAAATGCTAGATAACGTCAGAAGTTCATTTATAGAGAAATGTTATGGTTTTTATATAATGTACCTTATAATAATTGGGTGATCTGTCTAGATCCTTGTTTTCCGTGATAATGATCTTCTTTCACTACCTCCTGAACTTGGAAGCCTTACACATTTGAAGGAATTACATTTGCAAGGTTTGAATATTCATGTTATTACTTCAGAAAATCTCTTTTTAGGGTGATTTTAAATGGTAACTTAAGAGAAGAAGTTGTACAGAATTTTCAGTTTTGATTAAACACTAGATTATTGAGGTAATCGATTATCAACCCTACCACCAGAGATAGGTAAATTGGATTTGATTGGACCCAAACAAGTATTGCGACTGGAACACAACCCATGGGTACAAAGCATTCAGGTGGATCTTTTCCTTTGTTTAATTTCTTTTTTCACTCATAAAACAGTATTATATTGTATATTGTAGGAACAATTTGATGCTGATGGGGCTCAGGGTGTCATGCAGTATCTACGTAGCGATAACTATAAATACCTTTATGGTAGACAGGTCACTATAATACGTCTTCATTTTTATCTTAGAAAATTGATAGCATATTTTTACCTGATTTGTGATTGTGGGGAGTGTTTTAAATTCGGATTACTGTTCCGGAAAAAACCGAAATATCACATCTTACTTGGATATATTGCATGTTTATTAACTTCAGAGTTTTCTTGTTTAATTTATTTTTTGATTATGTTTAATTACTTATGTCATTGTTTACAGGAAGTATCTACCGTTCCTGTGCCTCCCAAGAGAAATAAAGATAAAAAAATTTCTCGCAAAAATCCACATCCTCAGTGCCTTACGTAGAGAAATGTGCTCTTATCTGTGACGTAAATTGAAATTTAATTTCCTGTTTTCTTACTCATAGGATTTTGTATAGCATGAAATGGATGCGTAATTATTTGTGCATGGGCGATGGAGCTATGAATTATGCATATAATTTCCATCATGTTATCTATTATTGTATTGTACATAATCAGGCTAAGTGTCTTATTGATACTGCTGTTACTGCTGCCAAATTAACTATATAGCTTTACCATATTTTTCCTGTTTTATTGTACTTCTTGTACTTGCTCATTATGGTATTATTTATCATAAAGCACTTTTAAAAAACGTGTAAATAAAAAAAGGAGTTTATGCATTAATTTTAATATTTACATGCTCTAAATACATCTCTTTGATATAGACGCTTAAATGGTGTGGTTTTAGTTTGTATATGGAGTTTTAAGAAAATCTGCAAATATGGTTGAGCAAGGATCTATTAGTAGTGGTAGGAGTGAGGTGGCGGTTTGATTTCGATTTTATGTTTTACTTTATTCAATATCACTTCAGAGTGAGTGGGAAAATGCAGATACTATTCTTATAAAATTAGTAGTTTGGTAAACGGGCAAATTTTTAAGATTGGCAGTGATGGGTTTGAGCGTATTGGTGAAGATACAATTAACTACTATACATCAAAGAAATGCATCATTAAAGTTATTGCAATTTAAATTGATATGCGTTATCTAGATTATAGCGAGGACCACGAAATTTTACATAATAAATAACCTATATCACGATAAGTTAGATCAACCTCAAAAGTAAAGTAAGCACCGAACTGGTGAAAGTTTAGATAGATTAATTATAATTGAAATTTCACTAGGATTTCTATACACACACTTAAGTGGTGTGACTTGATAAGGCTTTAGCATTCATATTAAAGTACCAATTGCGCTTCTAATACTATTTCAAAATATATTCTACCCTTTTTTATTACATTATGTTATGTTCCATTATATTACTTCTCCAAATTTAATTGTTCTCTAATGTTGCTGAGTGACAACTGATAACTGCGTATACTTCTTTTTTGATTGTAACGTTTATCCATTATCAAGTATTCCTAGCATACTCGTTAGCAATAATGGCCCAAAAATTGAAGTCAGTACACCACCCGCGTGAGATACGGCGCGCCGAACACGGGTAAAGGGGCGCCGCGTGCTATCGCCGAAATCATACTTCACAGAATCATTTCTGTAGTGNGTTGCGAGCGGGAAGAACGCGACTTGTCGCGCTGATGACCGCGATGCGACCGAAAGGACGCGTCAGCGACTCGCTCATCTGAGCGGTAGTGTTTGAGATTCGATTTGATGAAGCCTTGTATTAGCTGGTATTAGTTGTGGTAGTAAAGAGCTCGGATTTATAATATTGGTGTTGAATATTTCTATCTAATAAGTATATTTTAAAAAGTGAAATTTTTGTTTGTAGTGTCTTGGAAATTTAGTTCTTTGCTAATTGTCATATCTAAAGCTATATTTCGAATTGAGTAACGAGATCCATATTAGATGGATAGTAGCCGGGAGCATCGATTTGTGTTTGAATCTGCTCGGTCGCTATTAGAGCGGGAATCAGGGAAGTTGTCAGCTCTGACATCGGGGTGCTGCAGATTAGATTTCTTGTTAGGTACGTAGCTTTATCTGCTGTTTTTGAACGTGCCGGTCTAAATGTCATGGTTTTCGTTTCCGTAAGTCTTCAGATTTCGCTGTAGTGTTACGTTAAAATTGTTCCATCGCTGCTACCATCTTTGATGCCTACTTCTAGTGACATTTTAATTATAATAGTGGTTTCCAGCCTTTTTTCTGTGTAAAATGCGGCTTAACATGTATAAGTAGTGAGGTTCACTCATCTCACCGATTCTAGCGCTGTGATGGTTTTTTCCAATGTGCTACTTGCTTCGAGCGTTTTTTAGATAAAGCCATTGTGGATTTCTACCACTTAACTATAAGTGTTCTGCATTGTATAAAGTATTACAATGGATTTCCTCTTTAATGTAGGTTTTAAATATATATTTAGTTAGATATCCTTCATAATTATTTGTTTGTTTTCGTTATTCAGGTGGTGGATTTTTTCCTGGTACTGTTACAGAACTTGTGGGAGTAGCTGGTTGTGGAAAGTCTCAGTTATGGTTAGCTAAATTTTCTGTAGATTGTATTTTAATATCATGTTGAGACAGAGCTTTTGAATAAGCAGTAATCCATATTGATATTTTTTTCTTAGGATTGTGCACTATTCTAAATTTTCAGTATGCAATTAACAGTTCATGCCATTATAAATGGAAAGAAGGTTATATGTATAGAAACTGAAAGAGGTTTTTCTTTAAAAAGAATTCAGCAGGTTAGTTATTGATCTTTTACATATTATGGATCTAGGTTTCAGTGCTTATGATTGGTTGCTTATCTTAATTCAGCTCTTTGATGTTTTGATTCCTGAACGTCCTGCGGCAGAGTTGATGAAAAATCTTTTGATCTCTATGCCCAATAGCCTCGAAGAGCTTATCGTTTCCTTATCACAATTAATACTTGATGAGCAGAAAATGAAAGAGGTAAGATTAACAGTGTTTCTTCTTTATAAAAAAAGTTAAATATGATTACATTCACGCGTTTCTAAAAGTTATATTATATAATAGATTTTTCTCGTTGAAATTGGAATCTTAGACGAGTGTACTTATTGTCGATTCCATTGCTACTTTTTTTCGCGGTGAAGATGCTATGTCATACCGTTCAAATCTTGAAAAAGTTGGAGCCGTTCTTTGCAAAATCGCCACTCAGCATAGTATGGCAGTAGGTTTTTTTTTAAACTTTAGTTATAGCGAGTAAACAAGGATATCTAAGTTTCCATATATTGAACGCTAAAGAGATTATATTTATTATATAAGGATTTGTGCTGATTACACTAGCGAAGCTGCATGTTTTTCATATTTCTAGGTTATACTGACCAATCATGTAACTTCTTCTCCAAATTCAATCACAGGACACTGGGAGACCCGTCCTTGCTTAGGTAACTCATGGTCTCATCGAACGACAGTTCGGGTTTGGATGGAACGAAATGAGAAAACAAAGAAAAGAAAAATTATACTCATTAAATCACCACTGGCACCAGAGAGAAGTGCAGAATATGAAATTACTGTAAGTATAAATAAAAATTTTTTTTTAAATATTGAAAGTAGTAACTAGTTTTTTATTTCATAACTAATAAATATAGAAAAACAGTTGCGGATGTATTCTCCTACTGTGAACCTCTATGATACAGTCTATATTTCATAGAAATTTGGGATTGAAACAAATATTCAAGATTTTGTTCTTCTTAAATACTAAAGTAGCAGTTTTTGAGTAATTATTTATATATTAATTTAAATCATAACATGTACATCTAGTTTAAAAAAAATTTAATTCGTGAAAAGTTAGTTTCATTGTAAACAAAGCATATCTTGATAATTTATCTAATATTTTAGGAAACGGGAGTCGTTATCAAGGATGACGATTCCAGGGAATTTTAACTTTATCTTCAATTATTTTTTATGAGTTGAATTAACAACCTTATATATTACTCTAACAGTAATAATCATATTAATTTAAATAAATTTTATCAAGAACGAGCCATCATTGTTTTACCAACTATTACACCTGTACCAACTTTATATATCTGTAAGAATTTTTATCCTTTTGAAGTTTGATATCTGAATTATACTCATAATTTTTAATAGGTCTTTAATGCGATTTTCGGCAATACTAGCTGATCAGGGTTCTGTTGAGTCGTTTTGTAGTTAGTCTTATGCATATTAGTAGATATTTGTTTTATAGAATTTTAATCTAAGTTTTACTATAAATGATGGTAATTTTTCTAGTGAGCATTGTTTTCAGAATATGTTGGTGCTGTTGCCAAGTTTTGCAAGAAACGGTGTGGTCTCAAAATAACAACTGATGGTGAGATCTTGGTTTGAAGCGAATAAATAATTTGATAGTTTTTTTCTATTTTATAGGGTTGTGCTTCATCATCAATGAATCGTTAAGAGATGGTGGGAGTTGGCTTAGTTTGCTCGTTCCACCGCAGCCTACTTTTGACTCCTTTGTAGTTCTTTCCTAAACTACTTTTTTGTTTAGAAATTTTTATTTTGCAGAAGCATACTGGGGTGAGCTTTAATACTTTTAGGCATTTTCTGGTCTTTCGGAAGATAAGAATGAAATTGTACTTGAACTAGATGTCGATGACTTTGCGAAAAGTATCACCGGTAGTCACAACTACGTAAAGATCAAGTTAAGCAACAGGAATCAGGTACTTTCACTGTTAATTTTAAGAGAATCTTCTAGTTGGATGCCAACCCTATTCAGGGACCACATTTTCGAATTGAACTACGTTCGGTTGATATTGTACACGAAATACCTGTAACAGTAATCCAGTCGAAGAATTGGCCAATGTATAATAAGCCACTTATGGGGGATCAAAAGGTGAGAGCATTGCATATTCTTATTTACTTCCTTGTGGTTTTAGAAACTGTATCTTGGGCTTGAATTATGTGAGGCAAACTAGAATTTGTATAGTGCTTAATAGATAAGGAAGTGTGCATAATCAACAGTTTTGAAATTAATATAGATTTGGAAATTGCTCCTTTGTTTAGCGCATTTTAAAGTTTTCTTTATAATGAATTATTATTGTAAATTAGAGTGATTTATAATTATCATCTCATTGTTATAAGCAAGATAATTTTACTAGTACTTCCTACTGTTTTAACACTTTGAAGATAATTTTTAAAACTTAAGCATCTAGCTAGTTTCTAATCACTCATTGCCACCATATAAATGGATAAGGTACTGTAGGTTGGTGTTTATCTGCCAGCGACCAAAGCAATTCATAGGGTTCTTCAATCAATGAAGAATATCAATAGCAAGTTTGTGGTAAGTCCTATATATCCTCAGCTTCAACAAACCTATTACTAGTTTTTAAAATTTACCGATTATATAGCTACTTACCGTCAGGTATGAAATCTACTTTTTTGAGACAATAAAGGTCAGTAATAATGGTGAAATGCATCTGGAAACGCATGTGGAACACGCAAATGTAACTGTGTACTTTAGCGATTTGAGTAACGATACTGCAGCAGGTTAGTTTAACGAATGTACTATAGTAGATTAAAATGATCTAGCTTATTTATTATTTACAGAAAATGGACTTGATGAACAGTGGGCTACTGTTAAACTTACACTGAAGTTGGTGCACCAGTTTTTGACAAGTTTTATGTTCACCCATTCAAGGATTAAACTCAGTAAGCTTGTATTACATTCACTATTCTAATTTTCAGTCCGTATATCTATTCAGATCATGGATATACTATACTACAAAGTTATAAACACTAGAAAAACGAGACTGGATAATAATCTTCATTTTAATTTTCTAAATACCGTTACACTATTAACAGGCTGTATTACAGATGTGATCTCGGATCGAACTGCTGAATTTTTAATCAATCAAGATGATCTAGTTGTTTCACTGTTAATTGGAGGAATTAGTGAAAATCCCTTTTAAAAAAAATTAAAAAGTAATATTTTGGTCACACTTATGAGCTATTTATTGATTGAAACTGACCTATTTTTCTCTATTCCTAATCTTATCTTAGTAGAGTAATTCTATTGAAGGCCATCGTCAACACACTTCTGAGGGTAGTTAGAACACGGTGAGATATTACGTACATGTGTGAGGGGCCAGTGCGGTATGTTGTTCGCTAGTCGATCGCTATTAGTCAGAAATAGCCAACATATCGTCAGTGTTTATACATCCGGATCATTTACCTTTCTCGGTAATCGATTGTTTTTTTTGTCTACAGGAATTTATATTTCAAAATGTCACTTACAAATCTTGGGTATTAATTAATTATGACCTAATTGTCTTTTTTGATTGTAAATTTAAAAGTGATAAGATTTATACATGCATTGTATTGTTTTTAATAATATGATTCTATTGAAAGTTTTATGTAGTTTTGATTTGTATTCACAATGTTTGAAATCACATTTTTTACTTACTTCTCTTATATCAACATTGATTTATGTAATCTATTATGGATTTTTATGGATACTTCATCCGAGTCATGGTTAGTGGTGCAGATGACCAGTTGGCTGATTGCCGTGAAGTATTCTGTTATTTTGATAGTAGAGGAGATGAGAAAATAAGTGTGCAGCAGGTGAGATCATGGCATTTTCCTAACAAATATTTCTTGGAAATAGTGATCTAGATAATCATCACCTATTTGTTGAAAACGATTTTTTTAAAACGTTCCTAGGTATAGCAAACTATGGGACTAGTAGGTGCATCAATATGCTTGAAACCTACATTCTAATTTTATGGTAATGTATATATTTTTAAGCAAAAATTGTTGATTGAGCTAGTATTCTAAGAATGTTGGGCACAAATTCAGGTTTAGATATTATTATAAAAAAACTTTGAATTAGCAAAATTATTTTACCTGTTTAGTTGTATGAAGAGTGCTATTATATTAGCCCATTATATTTTATAATTTATGTTGTATTTTCTTCTTTCTTATTTGCCGTATACGGTAATTTTTTATATATTATATTTCCCGGTTGTAATAGGTGGGAGATGTTCTACGTGCTCTGGGTCAGAATCCAACAGAGGCTGAGATAGGTCGTTGTTGTGCGGCTTATGAGAAAGAAGCACGGCTGTCGTTCGAGGACTTTGTTCCTATATTTCAATCTGTCAGCAAAAATAGGTAAGTTGTCTGCTTCTATTTCTTCAGCTTTGTTTTCTGTCATCAGTATTTGTATTATCACTAATATATTCCAAAGTACGGAATTCATAATTAGTTTTTCCATAGTGGTTTTGATAATCATGATTTTATTATTTGAGTTTGAACTTTGTTTTTCTTATATATACGCAAATATAAGTTTTATCCTAGTTATTATTTCAGAGAGAAACACACTGTTGAAGAATTTGTTGAGGGATTGTCACATTTTGACAAAGAGGGTAACGGACTTATCAATGTTGCCGAGTTAAGACATCTGCTTACTACTCTTGGTTAGTTTCTTGTTTTCTTTTACAATCCAAAAATATATTAGAATTTATTATTATTATTATTATTATTATTATTATTATTATTATTATTATTATTATTATTATTATTATTATTATTATTATCATCATCATCATCATCATCATCATCATCATCATCATCATCATAAAAGTTCGTAGTTTTCAATTAACTGTCATATAAGTAATTATATATAGTGTTAACGTTTATTTAATTTTGAAAATATTCTATATTTTCATGCGAACGACTTACTGATGAAGAAGTCGATCAACTACTAGCAGGGCACAATGATTCTCATGGCAATGTAAATATCTCAGATTTTGTGCGTAACGTAATGAATTCATAAATATTGGTTTATTGATACACATCGTCTTTCCTTTCCTTTTTTTCCAATATATTATTTTCTTGTATCTGTATCACGAAATACTATCTGAGTAATTAATACAGTTTAGACTTTAAACAGTGCTTATACTGTAGGATAGATATATTGGTTGTATTGCGCTTTTTAAACGTTGTGTTACAACTCACTGAATTTATAGTTTTTGTATTATTCACTTTCTACAATAATCTATCAGTTTCTGTATGTTATAAAGACAAAAATAATTGGTTTCTTTGCGATAAACACTTAATTTTTTATAAGCATTATGTTATATAGGTTTTATCCATGTATTATTTTGATTTTTGACGACTATTCGATGATATTTAGTGCGTCTTGGTCGTGTTTTTAGTTTTTTAAATGTTGGTTTTGGGAACCGCTCAATAAGTAAATTTCAATGTGTGCTGCAGATATTATGGCTACAGCCAACGGTGCAGCTTCTCAAGGTAGCGAAGATGTAGCTCGTATGCAGGCGCTGCTTAAGGAAGCAGGCATTACTGACTACGAACCCAGAGTCATAAGCCAATTGCTCGATGTAAATTATATAATATATTATTCCGACCATTATTTGGATGTATAACTGTAGTAGAAATTAATTTTTAGGTTGCATATGCAACAACAGCTCAACTTTTAACTAGTGCGCGAGCAGTGTCACAACACTGTGGAAAAATGTCTATTGATGAAACTGATATCCAAATAGCCATGGAGTTCAGTGGTGAGTAGGAAATCATGTCTTATATTTTATAGAAATGTAATAAATAATACATTTTTCTTGTGTATATTATATTTTTGTTTGCCATTATTTGTGTATTTAATATAAACAATGGATAATTTTCTAGGTGCTCTTGCCGATCGAGGACCTGATCGTATGCGGTTAATACAAATGGCAAATGAGAAAAATTCACAGCCACTGCCACAAATCCGACATAATTTTGGTCTTAAACTTCCAAATGACAGGTATGTTAGTATTTCTACTTAAGTGATGAACAAATAGATGAAACGATACGAAAATATTAGTATGCCATCTATTTTTTTTGAGTGAATATTGGTTTGGTATTGTATAGTTTAAAATAGAAGATTACAAATTTCTTCACTTTAATATTTTTGTAACTTTCATTACCACTGCTCGTGTAAACTAATTAGTCGTATTCCTTTTACTTTTATTGAGTGTTATTTATTATAGGTTCTGCCTACTGCAACCCAATGTTGAATGGCGAGGATCAGATCAGTCACAACAGCCTGTTATGGCAGCACCAACTCGGCAAGAAGCTGCACCAATGCATCCGCTTCGAACTGAGCATGTCGTTAATCTCTTGAAGAGAAAAGCTGATGATGATTTTGATGCATGATATTAAATTTTAGTATTTGTACATACTTATAATAACTCAAGAATATCTTTTGAATAAGTATTCATTTTTACGATGTCTTGTTATTGACTATCAAGTCGCTATATACCTTAAATGTATTAATGTTCCATAGCTACATGGGGTAATTCTTACCAAAGGTTTAATGAAATATTGATGATATTGCCTTCTATCGGGAATTAACTCATTTGTAAGGATTTAAGTGTTTTCTGTTGACTCAAACTAAAGATAATTTTCGCTGTTTGGTGCTAATGTATGTATCGTTGTCTTTTGTTTATTCTATTGTTCAGGGATGACATCTAAAAAAGAATTTTTTTAAAATTCATAACATAAAAAATAATACAGTTCTGGCTATAAGTGAATCTGATCTATCACATCAATGGGGACCCAATTTTACAAAGGCTAAAAATTACCCGGGAGTGATTAAGATGCGATTGTCATGGTGAGTCGAGAATGCATATGTTTAGAAAGATGGTTGAAAGCAATCCCTAAATAGAGGACTGGGGAATAAATAGTACTTTTTTAAAGTAAAGGATAATAAGAGGTCTGACGATCGATAATATAGTCATTTTATAGAGGAAATGGCTAAATTAACAGGTTAGAATTCGAAATCCCTATATCTCTCCAACTGTTTCCGCTCGTTTTCTCTGAGTTTATGGACATCAATGCCATTACCGTATACAACAAATTCGAATGGTCTGAAACTATTAGTATACTTTAAGCATTTGGGAATTTCGGTGTTATTTATGGATTGTTCATACCTGTATGGTAGCAATTCAAATGATAAAGCATATGCTAAAGCATGATTTGTTGATAGTATTAGTAATGCCTAAATAGTACATTTATTGTAAGGTTTTAAGGAACACTTGTAATTCATGCATTATTCTTATGAAAATCACACTCTTACTTCTAGGACTTTGCCTGTTTCCATAAGAACAGTATGAATAAATATTTCAGGACCAGCTAAAGAGTGAATGAAAAGGCGATCAGTACTAGACGTGGATTCCACTCGAGTGCGAATGACTGGAAGTATATTAAAGTTGCTCTACTTGCCTGCACTGATTAGAAATAATATGAAGTCATATAAGGACAGGTAACTATATGCTTCCAAACGACTTATTCACTATATTTCATCTACTTAAGTGCATCTTTTCGTTAATATCCCACTCTTCCTTTTTCATGACTTGTCTCACCAGTTACTGCTCGATCTTCGCTTTTTTCGTGACAAGTTTGTATCCACCAAATACTCTCCAACTTTCCCGTCCCTCGACCTCTTTCTTCAAATAGTTGTATTTTATTGTCTTTATATCCAATCAATAGATAGCAAGACCTTCCTTCTGCTCTATCTAAGGCAGTTATAGTAACTTCCATCTGCAAATATTTTAGACATTATTTATAATTTTTTCATTCACTTATGAATAGATACACTAGCATGACATTATAAAAAAAAGGTAATTAATACTGCTTATGCCAGTTATGCAAATTTCTAAAATTTGCCATTTGTTTGCGAAAAATTAAGAAAGAATCTTTTTTTAGATTTCTTTACTGGAAGGTATTCTATGCATAATTTTCTTGACATTATTTAATAGGTATAATTACTTTATATAGTTCCATTCGTTCGCTTTTCATTTTTTTCTGCTGATGTCGATCGAGATCATTCCATACTTGTAGTGTCTTAGAACATGTTACATAACAACCCATGGGGCGACCGTGAAAGCAAATCATCTGTCATGAGATAAATTTGAATTTAAACTATATTAACGGAAACAGGAACCTTTTTTTGTTATTGGAATAAGATCATAAATTTATTCTATGATAATTCGAATAGATGCAACTGAATTTTTACCTTATTTACACTGTATAGGGGCTCAATTTGAGCTATAAACTTTTCTGATACAACAAATTCGTGTTGGCCTGTGAGTAGGGCAACATAAGTTCTGTAAGAAGGTAATATCATATGATGGCCCCTTTTGCTAATGCTGTAACACATGGTTACAACTACTATGAGATTTAGGAAAATGGATATCCACTAGTTAAGATTTAGATGTTTGAAGTGTTAGAACCATGTCCTAGAACTAACCTTATTGTCTTATCAGAATACCCAACAGCATAACGTAGTTTGCACGGCAAAGGACGGAACTCCATAGTAGGATCAAGGCTTACGTTAAGGACCTTAATTAGGTAAATTGTTCTTATGGAAATCACTTTTCATTCAATTAGGTCTAATTTTAGAAGGGTTACAACGCATGAAAATAACCTCAGCTTCTTTGCTGTTCTCATCAATGACTCTTGATTCTCCAAGATCATGAAGTCCGATCAAATTGTCTAAAATCGAATTCTTAAAATGCTTATTTCTAAATTAATGGCGAAGTGTTATAAATATGCATAATTTTACAAAAGATTAGTCTAGATTCTATGGGTGGGCTATTATATAATTTATTCCAAGAGAAACATCCGATTAAAAATTTTGAAAATGAGTTACAAGGATAGACTTCATTGAATTGAACATATCTCTAGAAAAATTAATTGAAAAACTACAAAAATTATTTACCATTAGTGTATTGAAGTGCTTTTATCCTGACATAAGTTTTACTTCCAGCTACTACAAATGCACCTCTGTGTTCAAAAGAGAAGGGAGTTGTTGAGAGACAGAGAGCACCACCTCTATGGTATGTTACTCGATGCCAGCGGTCTACAGGTGATATATTATCTCATCATTTAAATTTTATGACTATTTTGAAAATATTTAACTATCATAGTAGAATTTAAAAAGTACTTTGGAGGTTTATACTTCACTCGTTTATTCCTATGTTAAACTTATAAAACTCTTCAAGATATACTGGTAAACCACCTTGATCTCTTTCTGAGATCACCACTTCGCTACTAGAACAATGTAGTGCTAGATAAGAGTCCTCAGTGGAAATTATGCGTAGATCATTAATTGGTCCATGAGAAAAGGGATGCGCCATCATACTACTAAAAACAGGAATCTTGCTCCACTGGTAGTTTATACTTATTAACTTTAGACGGTACCAACCTGGCTACAATGAAATGCTCATATTTTCTTGTATAGTCAAAAGCAAGATGAAGAAGACCGCCCGAAGAACTACCGAGAATCTATATGCAGAGGATGAAGAATATGCTATGTGACTAATAAAGTGATTGTAGGCTAATATACTCCTTAATATTTAGCTTATATATAAATACGTTTTTGGATTAATATGTCTTATATTGTTTTCATATCAACATACCATGCCATCATTTTCCATTAAGATAGAAGTAATATGGTCAAAAGAAGGAAGCGAAATTTGATGGCCAGCATCGAAGTAACGCTTCTCTCTAAATAGTTCAAGGACACTTATCATAAGTAAAGCGTAATTTGTATTATTCCTTTCATTGTTGTTTATAATACCAAAAATAACGTTAGTAGAATTTCCTTTGTGTTGAAACTAATGTTAAAAAGAAAATTGTTGGATGCATAAGCGTTAATAGATTTGGAAAAATATGAATTTAGGAGAAATAAAATTTAGAGCTAGTATAACATGCATCTACGTTTCAATTAATTATGAAAGAGTCTTGAGTTATCTAAATGAATTGTCAACCAAAAAAAAGATTTTTTAAAGGAATAACGTTTACCAACCGGGAAAAATAGATGGGAAAAACACCCTTATTATCTGCTACATAGACACCCTCTACTCCTTTCATAAGGCTGACTGCAGTTAGTGACGTCTCATATGAGGCATCCAAAGTGATTGATGCTACTCTGTCCATGTTAAAACATTTAGGTGAAGTCAAGTTCCACTACATTTTCTTTACTCCAATTAACTCTCATTAACAAACTGTTAGAGATATGGTATGACTTTAATTCTACTGACCGTTTTCCTTTTCTAGGATATACTGCGACAGTCGTCAATCCAGACATGCAATAAAGGGTCAAATCCCGTTGCGTTTCATCGAGAAGAAAATGAGTGAAATGATCCTGAACTGGGCAAAACACCATAAGAGACTCATAAAGCAATAAAAATAATAGATCGGAAATGAGGTAGGCTAACTTTTTTCTCTGCTTTAAGTTCATAGATGTTCTGAGTTAGAATGTGTCTCATGTCTTTGGGCGGATCAGTATTTCCGTTTAATGACTCAATAATAGATGAAACCTAAAACGACCATAAGATTTGGGATTATCAACAAAATGTCACTCAGTATTATATGTATTAAACTGAGGACTTACTACAAAAGAAAATCTTGTTATATTTCGTTCATCTTCTTCGCTTTTCCAATGCTTCCACTTAGTACTTCGGAATACTTAACTCTTATTCTAAGCCTTTTACTGAGAGTATGCTAAAGCTGGTTTAGGGAAGATTTTTATGGGGCGCATTGAATTTGAATAATCGCTTAAGTAGAACACATAAATTCGAGTTACTGATATTGCACTTTTTATATCGCTTTCTAGTTTCGTAGAACATCTTATTCAACTGTTAAATATCATGTTTGGAAGTTTTAGAGGCAGTTTTGTTTTCCTCACCAGGTAGTCAATATCACTCAAAACTGCGATCTTTGGAATCAGCAATTAGCATAATTCGACTACTAGCTGTGTTACTAATCGATGAAAGTGAGCAGCAATTACCCTTTTGTCCCACTCAGCAATTAACGTCGATATTTCGTTTGCTTTTGCTTTTCTCATTAATTCCTGTACTGTATACTTTTTCTCTTCAAATACGACACGACTTTTTTCAATAAGATTCCTGCTTTTCGTCTCTAGGCACTCATCGTAGAGCTTCGAAAATCGAGACAGCTCTTCTAGTTCCTGGAACCCAATATTTTAGCTATAAATACCAAATGACTAATAACTTTCCTATTTTAAAGGAACCATCGTAACTGCTAGATTATAAACTACAAACTACGTATGCGTAGAACTTAATTCGTAGCTCACAGCACTCGTTATGTTCATCCCATGCCCTGTCGTTTAAAATTAATGCAATGTTCTAACATTTCAATTACTTTTTAGAATGTAAGATTTTAGTAACGCTTTAACTAGGAATCCACTATTTTTATTCTATTTGTGTTTTTATTGCAACTTTTGTTACTAACTTAATGTATTTGTATAACATATTAGATGGATAGTAGCCGGGAGCATCGATTTGTGTTTGAATCTGCTCGGTCGCTATTAGAGCGGGAATCAGGGAAGTTGTCAG
>JAJAVP010000315.1:2318-52008 GCA_020740425.3 Heterorhabditis indica
CGTAACACTAAGATAACTAGCCTCTACCACAAAGACCCGCGTGGCAGGAGACAAACTACACCACAGAGGCTGACCAATATCTTATAGCAGTTCTCATAGACAATTCTAGCTGGCGATAGTTTACAAAAACTAATAGAAACCAAATTTTTTGCGCGAAACACCAGGTTAGACGTACTACGAAAAGATCTACCTGCTTGACGGTCACTCCGTGAGTAGAAATGTTGGCACATGGAAGAGCAGTCCGTTCCCCGACTTCGTCCAAACATTGCAGAGCAAGTGTTTTGACAGNGTTCCGGCTGAGATGACGATACGGTTTTTGATCTACCTGGCGGTTGTTCCGGCTGAGATGCCAAAATAGGGCTTTTGATCTACTTGGTGGTTGTTCCGGTTGAGAAACGTACGCAGCAATACCCTTGTTCAGATGGTCGTTTCTCCATCTGAAAGCTTTCACTAAACATTCAGGGAAAATGGGAAAAGCAAATTTTATAGAATGAATGCAGACCTCAGCTGAACTGTGGAGCCGTTGATCGATTATCAACTGGTGGAGAACAACCTAAATTATAGTACTGAATTCCACATTTTGTGTGATACCTTCAGAATAAGGATCTGATCTTTACCGCTGTATATCAGCACCCGTTCTGCGACTCTGGCTTTCTTCTGAGACATTCCAAGGCAGAACAAATATCACTTGCATCAAAACCAGATACCGAAATCAGCACTCATTTAGGATACTGTGAGCGAACAAATATCAGATGCTGGTAGCTGAACAATCACCAGAAGATGACGACGTCAGACCCGTGCCGATCGTAAAAACACCGCTTTCCTAAAATACTCACAATTCAGAGAGTATAGAAGTAGAAGTAGATTAACGTAGTATCTAGATTGCAAAGAAACTAAAGAAGTGATAGCATTAACAGTAGATCTGTAGACACATATTTTCCTACTTCTATATTTCTAAGCATTCACCCACTCACCAACGACGAATTTGTCCCGCTTCATAATTAGCAAACAACATCTTAAAAACAGTGGACATGAAAAAATTTGGCTAAGGATCGTATATAAAACCCGATAAAACCTAGGTAACCTACCAAACTCACTTTTTCTTCCATATACGACAACTGGGGGCCGACCTTTACCGACTCAACAGCAGCGACAAGACCTCTCCGCGAGTAGAAATGTTGGGGAACAAGTACTGCACGAAATAGATCAATGCATTTTTTTTAGCATCCCAAAGAGCGGAAGTGGAATTTGTGATCTACCTGGCGGTTACTTATGACTGTTGTCAGAACAAAGTAGTTTATATGGAATATACCGCTTAGTAGTCAAGCTTAGCGCAAGATGAACTAAGTAACATAAGAAATCTTACCTTGAAGTAATATTTAGACGGCACTTGAGCACCGTACCATAACCAAACATACAATAATTAACTTCCATTTCAACTAAAAAATTAAGTCAAGCCCATTTTCTATCTACCCATGCATCAGTAGTATGTGCGCATGGCTGAGATCTGAATCTGGATATATATGGCCAAATATAATTCCATCAAAAGCTCATGTGTTACGAAGAACAGAAAGTGAGTTAAGGAACTATATTTGTTACATCAAATGCCTTCTACTCCATGACTCCCATATACTTTGAAAACATTTAATGGAAATAGAAGTTCGTGAATGATTCCAAAAAGGCACAACCTTTTTCTAAATTTGTTTATGACTATTTGGCATTCAAGTTCTCTTCTTATAGCTAGAGGTTTATCGTAAAATGTACAACAACAGAGTACTTATTTAAATGTTAAGAGGGGTTGTTTCAAGAAGAGATCAGTTACTAATTATGATTAAGTCACGAAAATATTTCGAGTCATTACCTATTCTGTCAGTCAAACATTTAAAAAAAAAAGTCCATTTATACAGTTAGATCAGAGAATACTTGGATTTTTAGAACCATTCTATTGAGCAACCTTTAAAACATTCAGTATTAGCTTTACTAGTTAAAAACACTTGCAAATCATAATACTTTTTAACTTTTTGGTTCGTGATTTGGCCATCCAGCTGTTCCTTTTTGTTGTTATATATTGAACATCCAAAGTAGATATAGGTTTGACAATATCTAAGCAACGGTAATCTGAAATGAAGATAGAAAATAATAACAATGAATGCACTAAATCACCTATTTTTCTAACGTCACTAATAATAAATCTGAGACACATACTTAAGACTATTTTAAACCATTATCTAAGTTGACTCTTTGCACAAACTTGCTTTTTAATACTGCTAATAAAGAGAACATTTGTTTCTTTATTCGACACTATATTTAGTTCCTAATATTACTTATAACTTGTTTATCAAAGAGAAATTTTAAGCCCATTAGTTGACGGTCTACAATTGCAGTTTACGCGTAGTGATCACTTCGTCCTCAGTTCCATGATTTAAAACTCACATCCACATAATCTGGCAAACTCTTGACGGAATTCACGATGAAGTGCTAAATAGACGAAGATGTTGATGGATGAATTTACCAAACTTGCCCAGTTGAAGGCCTGCGAAATCCATTCATCGAGCCCAGCCTGCAACCATTCATTTATATTCCGCTAATATCCCTTATATTCTTCTTTTTCTCGTTATAATAAGATTTTATTTTCTTGTTGTATTGTTACCACTCGAAGTCGGCCTCCATATATCGATTTCAGATTTGGTACGGCGACTAAAACTGTTGATAGAACTCCTACTGCCAGATAGTAACGAACTCTCTTCAATTGCTCACGAACCGTGCTGTAAAATAGAACAAATTATCACATGACGACGTTGTCCTCAGTCAGTTCGTGACCAGAGATCGAAAATGTTGTTCTTTCCGCGTTGCTATGCAAATCTCCCTATTTTTTCAATGTTTTCCCAGAAGGAGAAGTATAAGATGAAATTACAAATAAACATTATTTGCATATTATTCTAAAAAGTATCCGTGAGATTTGAGTGTGGCTTTTCCAGCCACCATTAACATTTTAAACCTTAATATTTTGTATTTGTCCTGCCTAGATGTTCTACAATCTATTCATTCTTGGATATTCTATAGCATTAATAATTAACTATGAGTCGTACTTTAATCTTGAGTGGATAAAAAATGACTAACTCTCTGAAATAGGATAAATAAAGAACAAGCACGGGAAAAACTAGTACGGAGGAAAAATTTTTTATAGAAAAGAAAATTATCAACACCTAAAATCTTCATTAAATTGAAACCCTACTACTTTCTACTGTAAATCAGATGTGAAATATCTTGTAACATTAAATGAAATGATCCATTATTTTTTGTACAAAGTTTGTAATTGGCAATAAAAAACTCACTCGCTCTTGAGGACGCATTTTAATCTAAAATAGGTTAGCATATTCAGTGCTAGGCCAACCATATATCCTGACATGTTCAGAAAATATATAAACTGAGCGTATTCTTCCGAGAAAGTGGCTTTTCGGCCTAAAAAATACTAGACCACTCAGTGCATTACTAGTTTCATACCTCATGGGTAGGGCATTATCAGCTCGAAGATGACTAACACTATTCTCTTCTATTTACTCATATTTAGTGACCAACCGCAATCGAATTTAACATATCCTCTTGATTCATTTATTACAGCTAGGAAAAGAGCAATGACACATAAGATTATAACCAAAATCATACTTAATATACTTAGATACAGAGTTCTGAAAGAGATCATTAAATCCCATATATTGAATAACTGTGCATATTATATATTAAGTAAACAATATCAGAACATAAGTGAAAGGGACATGTGCGAAAGATGGATGCAAAACAGACTGCAGTCGCACACATTCTTGAGCAATGGTAATTTTTTCAGAGAAATCTCTTTCGCAAAAGATGGGAAAAGCGTAAGATATAATAACAACTGTGATCCCCTCATTCGGGAAAGTTCCACTTACCTATCTCTAAGCCACCTTGTGTACCAAATGGGTAGCATACAGGCAAGAATCCTTTCTATTCCCATAATCATTTGCACAGTTGGAGGCCAAATGTTACCAATCAGTCTGAAGCATAAATAATTACTAAAATAATAATACAAAACAACAGCAACAGGAATATTAATGGTATACTTGTAATAAGCAATTGTATCTATCATGCCTTTATTACAAGAAGCGCATCTTATTGTTGTTTCCTTCATTCCCTTACAACTTGAAATGCTTGAGTTGTGATTGTGGAAAACTACTTATAACTACAATCTTCTACCTGAACCATATGAATGTCTTCTCAGCGCATGTCAATGACGTTTCTATTGGTACCCTTTCGGTATTAAGGGACCATGAAAACAATGTATATCGATCAAATCCCATCATCGATTGGGCGGCGCAGTTGGAAATATCTCCGAATGCCAAGCAAATTAGTAACTGAAAGATCATAAATTAGCTTCAACTGCAAATAAGTAGGAATTTAAAACTACCCAGCATATTTTTTGTACTATATAAGCAGAAAAATACAAAAATATTAGAGGAAGTATAAATGAAGTGAAACCGAGATACTAAATGAGATGACTTACCGTCGAGTCTACCCTAAGTTTTTTCGATACTAAAAATGTAAATATTAGTGGAACATTAATAAGACAGCAAATAAATCCAAAAATCCATAGAATTAAATAAGCTGATATTACTTCCGTCATAATTCGAATTTCTGTAGAATTTGCTGGTTCAGTCTCTTCTATGGTATACATCTGTAATTATACATTCTCACAAAACCATTTCAATTCGTAAAGCTGTGTGAAAAAATTAGAAGAGTTTAAAATTAATAAATCAGATTAATGACGAAATTACAATCCTTTTACGTCGTACTATACTATTGGGAGTACACCTATTTATTAATATCTATATCTAGGAATTGTATTCAATTCCTAATTAGAAGGATATTTATAGGACAGGTCAAGCCTTCTTCACTTAAATAACACCCATGCCAGTTCGTTTTAAACGAAAGAGGAAAAAACCTGCAAATATACCTAATAATTTTAAAGTAACTGCAAAATTGTAAATAACGCAATAAACAAAAACATTTGGGTTAACTAACGACCGCAGCAGAAGTTGGTGACGAAAATAGCAAGGTTAAAAAGCAAAAATGAATAACACTAACAGTACCGTGCGAAGAATAAAAGGGATTCCAGTGATAGATGAGAAGGAAATGCGCTGTGTTGTATGCTAATTTAAGAACACAACAACGGCTCATCTAGTTCAAAAGTAACACGAATAAAATGTCAAATAATAACTATTTAAGGAAGAAAAATTCATCTCATACACAATGTCATTATCAAGTACAATTATTTTCACACAATCAAACTCATTATTATCATTTTTTAGTAGTTTTATCAATAACGTCGTGTTGACACTTGACAATGTAGACTTCTAAGAAAAGCTTCTCATAAGGCAGCAAATCTAATATGCTTGAAAAAAGCCAGAAGGCAAATTCTAATCAACTTGATAGTAGAACTAACAATAGTAATTAAAACAAATTAACCGACGAAGAGTTGGACTGAGTTTATGCAGTAAATAAAAATACTTGAAAATTAGGGCATCATGATTTAGAAAGAAGATGGAGATGAAAGAGTGGACACATTACGAACCACTAAGACCATTTATGATTCCGAAATATAGAAATCTCGTTATTACGCCTAAAAAAGCTGATGTGCTGAAGTATAATTGCTCCAAAGTGCACTTTTCTATCGTTGTTACATTTATACAGCATCACTTCTCATAAGAATGAACACATAAATTAAAGATTGAAGTTACGAAATGTTGCAGCAACGCTCACTTGGAATTACTAGCGATGTTTATAAAAAAGCATTACCAATTTTTCTCTACGATCTTAGATGTCTGAATAATAATAATTGGGTCATTTCATAGCGAACACAACGTCATACAGAACCTCATTTTCCCACCGAAGAGTTCAGGTAAAATAAATCCATCCATCCATATATATATAGAAAATCACCTCGTAATGGATTGCACTTATAGATTTCAAATATACTTCCGGATACTAGTAGCACTTTCAACTAAATTCTCACATGTTATGAAGTTCTGCAAAAGTAAAATTCCTACATCTGTCTAAAATGGAAAAGAAAACCAATGTTCTCAGATTATACTATTATTAATTAAACACTTTATTCTGAGACACCCAAAACCACTAACAATAATGAGACTTAGCCACTTTAATTCCTAAAAAATGAAATGTATTAACATTAAAAGTCACTCATTTTCCGGATTCCTATATGGTGTTTAAGATATGATTACAGTTAAGGACGCTATGTACATCAAGAATGGGATACTTAGAAAATTTGCCATTGAAAATAACACAAATCAATCACTTAACTTAATTTAAACTGTTCAAAATAGGCAATAGAGCAAAAACAAACAGACAATTCTTTTAAACATAACACGGTTATAGAAGAATCACTAAATTATTATAATATTTTTGTTGACACTTCGAATACTATTTTTAATTTAAAAAGTATGATATGAAAAACTATATTTCATTAGCACATACCACCTGTTCAGTAGAAGTCAGTTTTATAGATCAGAATTTGAGAATAAATTTTTTTTAATTTAAAGCTCGCCACATTAATTACTGAAATTTAAAAATACCTTTACAATATCTTAAAGGCACTGTCAAAGGGGGTAAGCCAAATAGGAAGTCTCATTATTGGGTGATTGCGTAATTCACTAGACTTTTCAGTGAATGTGAGGGACTGCTTCGTGAATTGAATACAATCGTTTTTGTAGTGGATAACATTACAAACTTCAAAATAATGACGCTGCAGCAGGAAGTGAGAATATATTATAGCCTTTAAACCTAAGCCTAACTGCTTCATAAACAAGATATACGGAGAGCAGCGCTGTTCGAGCTAGCAGAACCTCCTAGGATTCGCTTTGTTGTTGACAGGAACGAAGGTAATCGGAATTCTAATGTATTCGCATGGAAATTGACGCTGTTATGCGATTATAACCAGCGTATGGAATTACTATAAAGGAAATCCATTATGTTTTGAGCACTTCAGTTGGCTAATAACTTGTTTGTTTCTAGACAATTCTTGCATCACTAAATTAACACACGAAAATGTGAAGCATACAAAAAATTGTCGTGCTTAGAAATTACAAGATGATCTAACAAAACTAAGCTCCAGAGAAAACTACAATCGGAATAGTGGGTGATACTAAAATATTAGATAACTGTTTATTGCGTGTGCATTATTCATCAAATAAACGTATAAATTACATAAATACCTAATAATGGAAATATAATGCGATGACTAAAAATAGGAAACAAAGTTCTTGTTGTGAAAATATAATTTAAATGAAGCAGACCAAATCTGGGACATATAATTGTTAGAACATAAGAAATTATTACATTTCCTAATTACTTTATTTGAATGCTTACAGTAATCATGTCATCACAACAACCTTTAGTTTGACAACAGGTCAAGTGGATTCGTTTGAGTTATAATTTCGCATTCAATCCTCGTACTTTGATGGTATACAATCACAAGTGAATATTCTTATGTAGAATAATATATTCGTCCGATTTTTGAAGAATAATTTACCAGTTAAAATTGGCTTAATTACGTAGATTTATCATAGAGCGGATATCAATCAAAACTGTACTTTAAATTAGGTAGTATTTCACGCTTTGTGGCAATATTTCTCGATGTCACTTAGGCGCCACATGATCATAAGCTCATCTATGAGTGTCAGACTAGTGAAATATCCTTTTAAATGGGTTGTAAAATTGTAACCTTATTGGAGTTAATTGTTATAATTCTATGATATGGTTTATAGTTATTGACAGATGCTTTAAACGTCGAAACGTTAGTATTTGGGTGAATTAACTCTTCAAGTGTTGCACCTATAGTTTGAACTGTTGTAGTCTGGTAAGGTTATTTAAAGACAGGCTAACCAATGAGTTTCACTCTTATAACATCATTAATGTGGAATAACCATAGAACATTTAAGGAAACGATGTAGGAGTGAACTTACATTTTTCGACGAAATTATGATCTGCAACACATTGCTATATTCTGCTATAATCAAACAATATTTCGCATAAGACTTCTCTTTTATGCTTTTCTCTTAACATTCTCTTTTGAATGGTACTTTTCCATTAATTGCTTATTGCTGCCTTACTGCTGCTCCGTAACACTCATATACTTTTTTGCTTTTCGTAAATATTAGTATTTCCAATTTATAAGTTATTCATTTAACACCTGGGAATCTAGCAGACCTGTTCTGAAAAAGTATTTGTTAACAGGAACAATAACTGGTTAAGCAAAATACCTTAATAAATTACAAATCGAAGTCGTATTCATAGAACACTGTAAAATTAAGTCCCGATTATGCAATGATTAGTATGTCATCATGAATCGTACAAGATACATTTAAGCTTAGGCTATTTTTTGCTGCCATTAAGATAGAAAACAAAACGAAACGCTAATTATAAAACTTAAGGAACCAAAATGTCCCATGGGAGAGAAACAGATTGTATAATCCTAGTTTGACAGCTCGTAATTTTTGCTACTTTGCATGAAATATTGGATAAATTTTAATAATCACTAGAATCGTAATTAATCACTTGACAGACAAATTCGTCGTTTCATAATTATAGGCTACTAAGAGGAAATGCTCAAAAGAGGACGATAGTCTGCAACAAATAGCTTCTAATACGCAACAGCAATAGTCATTCAATAGGAATGTGGATTTCAGTCATTTTTCACGCCTGAACTGATAAAAACTGAAAACCAACTATATGCGTAAAGGCAAAGAAAGGTTATATACCAAGGATACTCCACCCTGATATAGAGAAAACTAATTATAGTGAATCAAGTGAACTTAGTTTATTACAGTGTATTGCCCTATAAAACTTGAGAAGAGAATGAAATCATGCGAGGTGGATAATAACATACAAATGTTAGTCGAAAATCCCTTGGTCTTCATTGGAAAATAGAGAGCGAGCTTTTAAGTATGAAAGGGATAAAACACCTCCCTGGAAAAACAATCAAGAGAGGATACGGTTAATAATAAATCTATGCATCATTAACGATTTTTACTTTACACAATTCTTCTAATCATGTTATGTGCTGTAGGCTCGTTGGCTTCCTAAGGTGCCAAACGATCAATATCCGATCTCGAATCCAACGGAGGAAATCGCTTAGAAAATGATGAAGAGGAATCAATAACTTCGACTAAATAAAAAAAGGAAACATAATCTAGAGAAGCATTCTCTAGAAAATCGGCCTTTTCTAGATGCTCATGTCGAGGCCAAGGATTGAGGAGAGAATACAGGTCAGTCTAGGTGACGAATAGTTCAATTTTACAATTGTATATCCTGTACATAGCATTTAAAATATCTGTACTAGTGTTCTGTAGTTATTTGCAGATTCTGTACATTAGTTTGTTTAGTTATGCAATAAACATTTCCCGTTTCTTGAAATTGCAAGACGTTTATTCAGTTCATTAAGCGGCATACGGATGTCCAAACATAAAACTATACCATACACGCTGGCAGTTACTTCGAGTTGGGTAAATGGGGGTCGGCTTAAAAGCCGAAATATTCCAAAATGTGTGCCAAAATTACGGAAAACTGAAATTGGTAAATTTGATTTTCTTGATTGTTATAGGAACATAAGTATATAAATTAGTAAAAGTTGAATAAGTGTAATCTAGAAACAAACTAAAAAAAATATTCAAAAGTAAAGAATTAACTATTCTAAACAGTCATAATCAACAATCCCTGAACTGGAAGCGAACATCGCAAAAGGAAAACCTAATTTTAGACGTTCGTTCAGAAGGCAAATCCGTTTGCTACAACAAACATACCACGAGTAATTATTACAGATAAATGCATTTTCCTATTACAAAACCAATAGGAAACAGTTTTTGACTAGAGATTGGGAATTCAATAATGACAACTGTTATTAGATTTTGTTCTGAATCGCTATCCTGTACAATTTGTGCCGCTTTTACACATCCCCAATATATATAACCACTTCCACCTACTCTGTAGACAATAGTTTTACTAGTCATTTTGAATTATGTGGTGCCTAAAAAAACCCGTCCCTTATCTTCTGTAGAGGAATGAATATAGTAATTTATTTAACAGAGATCTCAACATATGCTATTATATAGGTCGGAATGGACAGTATTGGTTATTCAAGGCAAGAATCACGGCAAGGGAAATTTAAAATGTTGACGATCAAGACAGCATGAATAAGTCCTAGTTCATCCGTAGAATATAATGCTTTTAATAGTGAATAAATTGGGAAAAAATCAACGACGCTAAATAAGAATTTAGAACTTGACAAGATAACACATAAAAGGTAACCCCTGAAATATGAAGCGAAAAAAAGCACTTGGTGGAAAACAATACTGTTAATAAACCTCAACAAATGAGTGAATGAAATACTTGAGCTAAAGCATCTCAATAATCTAGCTTGACCTAAAGAAAAGCAGGTTTTAATAAAACGGTTAGACCGAAATAGTAGAGACCAGGACGCTTCTAACACAATACGAAGTAAGGGAAATGGAAGAATTAGTGTAATTCCTCTAATTTTAATACACTATGCGTTATTAATGCACATGATTCCACTATATCCACATTACTCAAACTGACTGGATTCGATGACCCAATCTGGGAAGCACTGCGTACCCGTCTCCCTCATTTCTGCTTCAAATTGGGATAGTAAACAAAGCACCTAAAATAATACTCTGATAATATAGTAATATGAAAAACAAGACTTATTTTAATTATATTTTAAAACTATATTAATCAGATAATAAAATAAAATAAAGGATAACTAGCCTTAGCATTTACTCGTCGAGGATGATCAGCTTTTATATGACTAGTTACTGCAGATTCATCCCAATTATGAGTGAACTGACAGGCCGAACACCTTAAAAAGGTAAAATAATTCAGAAACAAATATATAAGAGGCTAAAAACGTAGATTTATTTTAATAGCACCTACCCATAGGAAGGCATACTCATGTGTTTCTCCAGTGTATGAGTCAATCTTCTTTTTCGACTTATTGTGGCTGAGCACATTTTGCATTTTGTTCGTCGACCATCATCTAAACAATATAAATTGAAACGACACTAAACCAAATTATTTTCCTCAATTCTAAAAGTGTCCATAAAAGATATTTACCAGATATAGTAATATTAGACAATCTCTTTGGTCTTCCTGGGAAGCACTTGTCATGTAATGCAGAGAAATCAGCACGCCGTGCTACTACATTTGCTATTGGCTCCATATCCTATGACAGCATTTTATTTAGTACATGAATTAATACGTAATATCAGTAAGATACGTTAAAATTGAATACTCACGTATTCCATGTGGTTATTCTTGAGATGCCTCTTAACTAGCCGCGATTCTGGGGCACCATATTCGCATAATGGACATTGATGCAACTGTATCATCAAATGAGACTCAGCGATATGCCGAGATGTCTGCCGAACATCTTCATCACATAGGCGACACCTGCAATTTAGGTATTTCATAATTAGAAGAAATAATTTGTATTAACATATTAAATACCTATTGAAGTCTTCCATCACGCTAGCAGGAAGCTTCCTGTTAATCCACCCAGGAAAGCAACGGTCGTTCCATTCGGCTATTTGAGTGGAATATTGTAGTAAGTTGGCCTTGGGCATCACGTCTGGTTGATCACGGTGAACAAACCTGAAAGTTTATTATCCATTAATTAACCAACATAATTGGATATATATATATACGAGAAAATAAGAAGAACGAACTTTATATGAGCTCTAACGTCGCTGGAGCATGCATGATGGGCAAAATCACAAACAGGACACTCATAGAGGCGAGGTTCTTTAAGATGGTGACGATAAACATGAATCTAAAGAGTTAGATATATATACAATGTATGTACTGGTGTATAAGTATACATTAATAACCTGTACTATAGATATAAATTCAATAGAAAAGAAACCTGTCTATCTTCTGTTTTCATTTCCTGGAAACATTCCTGACAAGTGACCTTTGTTTCATCATTCATCATTGCTGATTCCTTTTTCTTATCAAAAGTTCCGGGCTGAAACTTCTAGGTAGAGGAAATAATTTCTTGGTAAAATTCCTATGCAGTAGTAAGGGTTAAATTAATATTTAGAAAACTACAAAGACCAAATCGTACTTTCATTTTCCTGCTAGGGAAACATTTTTGGAAGCGTTCTTGCACATGTTCTGGATTTAGCTCGAGGTTAGAGATTGGATCTACATTGGCAACATTATGTACCTTAAAAAAATTAAACCATTGTATATAAACTTTATAGATATAGATTGTTAAAAAAGGAAACTACATAGAAAACTAAATACTTTAAACTTAATATAACATAACTGACCTTGACCATATGGGCCTTCACTTCATATGCATCAGCAGCGCCATCCTCGCAAAGAGGACACTGGAACAAAGGCATATCCAGATGGTCCTTAGCCACATGCCGAAGGAAGTTTGATGTAGGCTTGAACTCCCTTTCACATAACTGAAATAAATAAAATATTTTTAGTTATATTTAGATAAATTCTATTCAAGAATATTGTAGGATAGAAAAGAATTCTGCAATACAACATTATTTTAGTTAGAGCTATTAAATTTTTAATCAATATTAGTTAGATTTATGACTAAATTTACCCTGCAGGTCCATTCACTGTGTCTCTTCATTGGCTGACCAACAGAACCACGCTGTTGTGGCGTAGTAGTGCACGATGTAACGTCAGTATCATTGCTCTCTTCGTCTACTTCCTCCTGTAAATAATTTCTTTAATGTATTTCTTATTATTCCTTCATTAAAATTTTGGTTACCTTTATTCTACTTTCGCTGCTTTCCGAACTAGGTGTGCCTTCTTTAGCTTGATTAAGTATCATATCCACTCTATTATCTACTTCAGCAAGACTTGCATCTGTTTCAGCTTTTAAAGCTAACATTTCCATTTTCTTTGACTAGAAAAGATTACATCAGTAATTATGAACACTCATAGGAGTAAAAATACTGATTTACAGAATTCAGAATTTGTCTACATACATCCATTTTACGATCAGGATCGTTTTCAAGCCACCAGAATGGTTTTCGTCGATGTTGCCAACCAGGAAAGCATTCTTCGTTTAATTGATCGATTTCCTTCCTACATAAAAGTATATGACTATTAATATTAAACCATCTTTAGATAAAAAAAGATTACTAAATTCATAAACAACCCATGCGAAAGTTTTTTTTTTACCTGTATTCGTTCTCATGAGAAATAGGTTCCAAATCTTTATCGTCCTTATGCATCCATTTTATGTGCCATTTAACACTAAAGTGTGTTAATAAAAACTAGCTAATTGTTTAAAAACAACATGACTACAAATTGAACTCGTAAGTACAAACCGATGTACATCATAATTTGAAGCGAAGTTACACAATGGACATTCAAATATACGAGTTCGTTGCAAATGTCGATGATAAACATGTCGTTGTCTATCAGACTGGGCCACCTAAGGAGAACAAAAATAAGTGCTTTGACAAAATTTAAATTTAGTAGTAAATGTAAACGCCTCTTACTTGAGTGCCACATTTTTTGCAATGATGCCTTTCCCGAGGGCGAGTGCTTTCCTTCGGTCTAACCAATTTCATTGGCCGATTTGGAAAGCATCTACTCTGTAGTTCTCGGATCTCATCTGCATACTTCTCCAAATTACTAATTGGTTGTGCATCAGGATTATCAGGATGGACCTTGAATTTAACAGTTATTTTAAATGCCAAAGAAAAATAGCATGTTTACGTTATTAAATGATGAATCATACCTTGTGGATATGTTTCATAACGGTACATCCCTCGTAACTACCGAAACCTTCACAAACAGAGCATTCATAAAGAGGTTTCTTAAGGTGCTTCTGAGCGATATGACGACCCGGATACCTAAACATATTAATTCAAACAAATAAGTTGTTAAATACGATCACACTAACCGACTCTCTTCCCAACAAAGATGGCAAGTCCTATCATCAATAGGCCCATCAGGAGCAGGAGTACGAGGTTCAGAATCACGATCTTCTTCTTTAATGATCGAATCTCCTGGTTCACGCCGAAGAATTGCGTCCTAAACTATCTAGCACTTAGTACTATAACTGTATATTACTGCCGCATTTTGTAACGAATTTTAATATGAAGAAATTGAACATACCCTAATCATGGCTGTGACGTCATCATTGTCTATGGAAGGTGAGGGTGACGTTCGAGATTCATCGATTGCCCATGACTGGGGGCGTTTCTGTTTCCAATCAGGGAAACATCGCTTATTCCATGTCTAAAACCTTGGTGATCTTAGTAGAAACCTTGTTTCAACAAGAAACCTACACTTTTATTTCCGATGGTAAATTAACCTACAATTATCAATCCCTTGTATTTCTCTTCATTGCTAATCGGCTCTACACCCGTTCCGTGTTGGCTTGTGCAATGTTTCTTTGCCTCCCATACGGAATTTGAATTAAGGTAGTCGCATTTAGGACATCTTAGATGGATATCAAATATAAATATATTTATATGAATCATCACATTATATTCTTAGAATAATGACTCACTGGTACATATCATCCCGTTTGACATGAACCATGAAAACGTGACGCTGCCGAGCAGTATTGCAAACATCAATTTTGCAGACCTACAAGGAATCGGATTATATGCATACAATGGAAAAATAAATGTCAAACCTATAAGAATCCTAAACTAACCACACAAGTTACTTTATTTTTAGCTTTACTGTCGACAAGGCCACTAGCACTAGCAATTTCTTCAGCATTCTCAAATAACATTAATGGATCGAAACCGCCACAGTGAAAATCATCATTGATCTAAATATTATTCTTCAAGAAAAATAACTGCAATCAACAAAAACGTGAAAATAAAATACCTCCAAATTTGGATTTTCTTCCCATTGGCTCTTTTTTTTGCCGAACATGCCACTGTCATCTAGAGCAATCGCAGCACTACGTTTACGATTCAGTTTCTGCAAACGACTATATTATCGATTACCTACAATGTTAACATAAAACTTTCTTAAAATGGTATTCTTTGTGAACATGTATCAATGTCTATTAAATTTACCAATAAAAAAAAGCATTCTTACGTCTCCATTTTCCATTCCATTAAGCTCTGTAAGCACTTCTGGATTGAGGAACGCAGACAAAACCGATGCAATATCAATAGCACCAGGATCAGAATCACTTTGCGATTCTGCTGATTCGTCATCAACGGTACCATCGCCATTGGTGTCCTGAAATTAAGAAAAATTCCCTCAGTACGTTGCTCTGTAATTCTACTTTTTTTTTAATGCCTAAGCTTAACCCTTATAAGTCCATTATTTGATCCCTCTTAACTACTAGTAGTAATGCATCAACAATAGATATGACATATAAATCTCCCATCATGAATAAGAATGAATAAAGGAAAATATCGCTTTGATCAAACCCATGATGCCGTACGTGTCATTCCATCTCTAGTTCTTAATGTATACGGCCCGTCTCCTCTCTCAATAACTAGAGGACGGAAATCACCCAACCCGTTCTGGGCGCCGCGAATTCGCTACGCACTTGCACGACGTTTTTGTGTTCCATGATCAACGCCTGGCGGCCACAAAGGATCGCACAAAGGCGTAGTCATGAATCGATTTAACAGAAAACTGAACTATGAAAAACTTCTGTACATCTAATGCTTCATCACATATGAAATAATATATAACTAAACCTAAAACTACGTCCTTAATAGTATGAAAAAATAATCTTGTTCTTAAGCATTATTGTTTAATATATTAAAGTACTTTACTGATCTTTATAATTAGATATCAAAATTCCGTCAAAATGCTTAAATTTTTTCATACCAACAATCCTATCACTGTTATATTTTCATGAAAGTAAATAAATATCAAGTAATTGCATATTTAAATACGAAAATATATCTATTTAATTACTGATTGTATAAGTTTAGAATTTAAAAAGTAAAAGGTATTGTCTTGTCAGCTCCCCCCCGGTTGTCTCCGTTACGAATCTCTCAGTCCGAGGCGCGTGATCAATCCCCATCCCTTGCCGTTTCTCTCGGCCTCGGCGGAGGCCTGCTGCTGCATTGCTAGCCAGAGTGCAATCGACCACCGCGGTGGCCCGATTCAGCTGCTGGGGAAAAACTAGCGGGTCTTAACCAACGATCGCTTAATACAACAGAGCAAAACACTATATTGCAATATCAATATCTTTATGTGATTTCAGTTAGTAATAGAAGATAATATAAGCTGTCCCACTGTTCCGAACGAAAACGAGATAAATAGGTTTTCTTTTAAAATAAAATAACCCCTGATAGATAATGATGCAAGTCGACTATCTGCTTGAGTAAATAAAATTATTATCAGTGCATCATCACAATAAGATATTTATACTGTTTCAATCAAGTGATTCTCCGTGTTTTATAACATGACGCCGAGCGCATGATCCCCTAGTCGTTGCAGCTGGCCAGGGAGACACAGAGTGCAATCGACCGCAGCCCCCAGCCAGCCTGCCGACCAACCAGCGCGTCTAACCGATCGGGCGATCTGTCACCAGCAGTGAAAGCCATCCCCGCACGCCCCCTACTAGGAATATAGCAACTTCGAGAGTAAAGTGAAGAAACATTCAGATAGAAGAACTACTAAAAATAAAATAAGAGTATATTTGTAGTCACCTTTATAATTTCCTTTACTATGTAAATATTGGCTTAAAGCAATAGTTATGATGGATTTTAGGCGCAATTTAAAGACGCGACACCTTACTGAGAAATACTCTTAAATATAGATTACAACATTCGCAATGACTTATTGAAATATGGTAATAGACGATTAAATATAGAGAACAAAAAAATGACGATGAAATAATACTAATTATTAAGGTACAATAATATTATTGCTTAAACTAACTGAAAAAATTAAACATATTCCTTAAAGTTTACGATACTCAGCTCCCTAAATAATAAAAAGTGCGTTTATGTTGTCCTCAGTCTGAATTTACGTCCCCTCAGCTCTTTCCTTTTCCTCAAAATCCCCTCCCCGATGGTTGGCTCGCCCGACACCACAATATCCTTGACGGGTGCGCTAGCGGGCGTCCTGGTTGAGGCCGAGGAGAGCGCGTTGTTTATGTGGAGCAATAGAGACAGACAGACAGGGTATCGGCAGACACGGAGAGCAGGCTGACAGCTAGCAACCGGCGCCGGTGTAGGGACGAATTACATCAACAACTGTATATATTGAATGAAACTATGCTTATTCTATATACCAGGAGAAATACTTTGCGCATTTTTTAAACAGCTTAATTATCAAGCATCAATAAAAGAAATTTAGAAGAATACAGATCGTTTAAGTTCTACTTAAAAAATTGGTGACTTAATTCGTTTCTAACTTCTTTCATTTATGGCGATCAGCCACTTTTGATGAGCCAGGTCTCACGAACTCGCTCCCAACGAGTGTTGTGATCAGCAGCCACTGGGCTAGTTGATTGTCTCCAATTCCGCGCTCTCGTCGTCTGGTGTCTCCAGCTGACCTCATCGAAGCGTCGGCGTCGCTGCACAACACCCTTTCCCGCGTGTTGTCTGCACCCTCCCCTAGAAAATATGTCCAGCTGCACTCTCTCGTTTGATCGCCAGCCCCGTCGGTCATGGCTGCCAGCTCGTTTGGAGACGCGCCAAAGAGCCGTCAACACAAAGCACAAACACCTAGGATTCATATATTGATTCAGAACGATGGACTTATAGTGATAAGATGATACAATAGAACTGAACAAGGAGATGACTAAGTGGTTAAGCTCCATAATTAACTGTTACTGCTGTTTCCCTACTAGATCGATAAATTTGCTATTTCGTGATATACTTTTAAAGCATGATTATGGATAAGAATGCTTGACTTTGTTTGCAGTAACAGCATAAAAAAGTACTCCAGTAACAGAATCTGTCCCAATCTCATATCACATAAATGATCCTCTTTCCCAAGGTGCCTCCAGAAGGGGCTTCGTTTATCTCTCGGTCACCATGAAATGGCCTTTAGGCCAATCTGCGTCTCGCGTTCGAATATGCTCTCTAAGTAGCGTGTGACCAACAAGGGTGGCCTCTCCACCGCATTGGATCTGTTGTTTGGTGCGCATAGGTCAGCTAGCCGTACGACGTATTACTCAACAAGAATCGTAATCGATTGATTTAACAAAAATATAGAAGCATAAAAAATATATTCGCGCAACTGCTTATCAATGTACTACAACTCTCCATTATATAGAAATACTAATAGTAAACATCTAGTCTAACTTATTGCAACCGATATATCTCTGCTAATTGAAACAAATGTTTTTAGATACCGATCTATGGATAATTCTGCATTTAATCAAAATACGTTCTTAAACCACGTTAAAATATTTCCTTTGCAATCAATGCATCGCTCCTTGACGTATGCTCGCCTGCCAAGCAAGGAGAGCGTGTTCACAGCCACGGAAGATAAAGAAACGCGCCGCCGCGCAATCGTAGACCACACAAAAACCTAGCAATTCCGATCGACATGTACAGTGGAAACGAGAGCATTAATTTAAGGATACTAGTAAACACAAAACATTTTTATGACTTAGAAAATAATACCTTTCTAGTTGATAAATAGATCTTAAAGAATTCAAGCAATATAAATATACAAAAAAGAATTCAACTAACCATTAATAGAGAGCGCCAGATAAAATTTGTGTAAACATTGTTATATTTTGTACTATATGTATACTATCCAAGTGATTTAGAACTATAGCATTTACCGTTGACTCTAACAGATAATAGAAAACGATTAAAGAATAAACTGAGATTTAATGTTTGCATTATACACAGACATACCTGAGTAGCACTTATGTTAACATCTCCGCTAATCATTGGATCGGCCGGTGGAGTACCATATTCAACACAAGCCATGAGCCAGAAGTGCATTGAATCAGATAAATCCGGATAAAGAAAAGCTTTCGCTACGATTCTAGCATGAACATCAATTAAATGTTCCCTGGATTAGTTATTTCATTAGTAAATATCCTATTTCCTATATTAACACTACAATATATCACCTTAGTTGATCTCCTTGTTCAAACATTTGATCATGTTCTTCAAAGACTTCCCCATCCTCAATTTTCATCCCATTTATCTTTGGATTTGTCTGTACATCATTAGGATCTCCGTTATCCTCTGACTTGCTGATCTCTGAACTTTCATCAATAACATCATCAGATATACTCGCAGATGGACCGTCAATAGAATCCACTACACCACTGCACCCAGGTCGACATAGAAGGCACGGAACCAGAGACATTTAAGTCCCGGAATTTGTTCAACTGTAATTATTAATATACAGAAAAATTATATAGTTCATAAAAAAGATTATAAACTACATTAAAGAAGTATAACAACCTAAATGCTTATACCCACATTTACTACATTTTCATGAATTTAAAATTTATTAAAGTATTTTCGAGAAAAGGCTAAAATGTAACATTGAAAGCATACAACATAATTGTTGAAGAGAAGTATCTAAGTGTAACATAAAACTCAATAAGGCAGCGAGCAGACAGATGGTCGGAGCGTGTTGAATGCGCGCAGCCTGCCGGCGACTGCGGCGGTGCACAGGGGGCTAAAGACCACGCCCCCTGCAGCCCCCACTACCGACGGCAGCAGAGAGCCAAGGTGAATGACGCGCGCTCTCACCCAATGGGACTGCCCATCCGCGGAAGATGATAACACCCACACTCTACATAAAATCGTTCTAAGCTTGCTTAAAGTTTCAAAAGGCGTTTTAGGCGTAGTGACCAAGGTTTTTGATGAACTAGAAATTTACATACTGATAACACACTTTAGAAGCAATTCTTGTTTCTCACAAAATAAGGCTAGTGAAAGCAGTAATATATGCAAATAAGGCTGTCGCTAGTATCACTGACACACATGCCTTCGACCCTAATTATAAACAAAGACAGTAAATAATGTCGAGGTAAGAATGTAAACACCTAGAAGAACTACAGCAGACTAATAGGCGAAAATGGCATGATAATGAAAATTACAGTGACTTAATCTAAGTACAAACACTATTCTCACGTGTCTCAACACAAAAATATACTAAATATGGGATCCGTAATGAATATAAAGAGTTAAGTGCTAAGAACCCTATTTAACATACCTATAGTGGTAGTACGAATTAAATAAGTAACAGAATAAATTATAAGCCGTATTAATAACCTAGAATTTAAAGCTGACACTATTCAAATTTAAGCTCAAATTCGCATGCGCATCTTATCATATGCTCCTGCTTGAGAGTAACCTGAGGGAATGGCAATAAAGGAACATACACTTGAATCACTGGTGACATTTGCTTTCAGCATACCCTTAGGAGCCAAAAAAAAATTAGTCCGGAATATTTAAAACAATCTCCAACTGATTTCTATGGAAATAAAATGACAATTCATAACGACAGTGTAGATAAGTACCAGTCCTCGTCGTTGAAAACAGACAATGAGTAAACAGGAAACTAAAGGTGGCAGTGCAATAAACAGAAGTTAAATACCTCAAGAACAATGAAAAATAACAGAACTCTAACTTTATTATTTTATATCATTAAGAAAAAACAGTAAGCAACAATAGATCTCAATCCAAACATGCAAAAGGAACTATATTCGTAATATGAATCTTAATATGTTAATGAAATAATGCTGTCTTATTGGAACATTAATAAATTACCTAAAACGAAATCACAGGCTTCTTTTCCGAAAGAGCAGAAATATGATAACAAGTTTAGTAACTATTGAAAGTCTGCCATCTAATGTTCGTTGAAGGCATCTGCACTCGGTTCTCTGAAAAAGTATACATTAAGAAAGCTCTTATTGTATAATATTTAAAAAGACTGTAAATACCCTTTATTCTTAACAAAGTGGAAAAAGATTGATTTTTATAAATTTACTAATTGCTAACACATAATTTAACAAAAAATATATAAGAAAAATGCAACTATACCATGTTACGTCCAACCTAAATTACTTTAATATTCGTAGATTATAAACATTAAAAATGGTGAAAGGAAATACATAAACACAAGCAGTCAAATTTAGAAGTCCAGTGAGACAATTAAACAATCACTCACCTTGCAATTATTCTTTCAAAGTGCCGATCGACATCAGGTGACAGAATCGGTTTAGCTACCGTTTCCCAATTATCCTCCCAAGATGGTAGTGCTTCTTCAATCACGTTTTGCTTTAGGCTATTTAGTTCCTAATTTTTAAAATATTAAAATTGAAGCCATGTAATTAGGACATAATACCATATTAGAGGATAGTAAATTCTCGAGAAATGAAGCAAAAACGTTAGACAAACCATGCTGTGTAGTGGGAAACCCGTAGAAATTGTATAAAGGTGTTGATACAATTCACTTGCAGATTCGAAAAGTTTCCCGTTCTTCCCATCTACCACCAGCTCACCAATACAACTGAATTTTTTAGCAAGCACAGGAAGACCAGAAGCAAACATATCCACGACCTTCATTGGAAGATCGAGACCTGTTTTCAAAATTATAACAGATTTTATTTCGAAATATGTTCTTAAGATTAATGAAAGTACAAAATATAATAATTCCTGCATAAGTAAACAGAACATTAGGATCAATCTTGATTCCTGTGAGATAAACATGCATTGTAAAAATAAATTAAAATTGGCAAATTTTTACTATTCTTAAAACCAAAAGTTTAATTTAGTTGTATAACGTCGCAATGACATATATAGATTTTCAGCACTTTAACATAAAAAAGTTTTAATAATTAAATATTAGTTAGATAATATGAATTAAAAACAAACCAGAAGTACTTGTATGAAGCGAAACACCAATATCAGCAGCAGCCAACATAAGAGGGTAATCCTCAGGATCCAACCATGGAGTTAACATCTATAATGTATAAAACAACTTTCTAAATGAGTTTAATCATAAAGAGTAGGAGGATGTACAATTATAAAATGCAAAGATCTCACTTCTACCCTTTCCAATTTCATGCGATTCATTTTTTCGATGTAATAATCTTTCAATGGACCACGACCAGTAATAATAAGGAGGATAGTTGGTAGATTTGTGGCAGGATGACTGAAATAATTATGATTGAAAAAAAGAAACAACATTTTTAAAATCCAATTCGGTATATCTGGCATGTATAAAAATTAGAAATAATGTTTTTCTTAATAAATATCCGGAAAGGATTAATACTTACGTGCTTCTACTAATAACTGCAACATCATTATACTTCTTAACAGCATCGAGAAGAATTTGAAAGTCCTCATCGGGTGTCCAACTTGTAGATGATATAACTACCATTGGGCGATCCTCTCTCAGAATAACTGTATTTGTCTCCCGATTCCGAATAGTAAAGCGAGTAGCTGAAAAAACCGAAATAATATGGAAAAATAAAATCCATATAACTTGTAACCAACAATCTTCAGTAAAATCTCCTTGGAATACTGCTCCATCACTCTTAGTACTTAAACGAAGAAATAATTCATGCCTGTCATTTAGAGTAGATTCACTGAAAATATGTTTTACTATAACATCTCGTTTAAGATCACGTTTATAACTTAAAACGAAAATCGAAAAATTCCAGTTTAATTCTATTACCTAAATGTCCAACTTGGAGCACGGTCATAAAAGACTGCAGCTTGTACACCCCAGGCTTTCAGGAGATCTTCGCGCATTGCTCTTGTTACGCACAAACATGCATCTGCTTGGCAACCGAAAACACCTTCGCACCAATAAACCCATTCGATGTACCTAGACAATAATAATATTATTATTGCGTCATGTCAATAAGTGTATAATGAATTGTTTTAATATTTTCATCTCAAAGAATTCAATTACCTGTGCTTAAAAGATTTCTTGTCTTTTTTATCATGACTGTTGATTTGTCGTTTCTTTTTTGATAGAATGATGGATGCTTCTCTATCCTAAAGCCATCATCATCTAACAGACACAACAAAGTTACATATATATATATATATATATCTTTAACCTTCTTTCTAGTGCCAGTTTCTTTAGAAAAAGATTCTTTTCCATCTGACCCATCATCGATAAGACGTGGTAAATTTAGTTGATCTATGTCTGAAAATTGGATATACAAAAGAATGTCGTTCATTACCCATTACTGAAGCCTAAGGACTAATTCTTAGAACAAACCATTTCTATCCTTCAAAATAGACCACATGTAATTGTGCCAATCAATTACAAATTTCGCATTTATCAATCGTGCAACCTGAAAATCTTAGTGAAAATTTACTTATGTATAACATAAAAAGTTAAGAAATAAGACAAGTACCATCAAACAAACAATCATTGTGGGCAAAGCAGGAGGATTCTGCAAAAGCACCAGTTTGACACCAAATCCAATCCTGTATAAAAATTGAAAAGGATTTGCCACATTAAAATGATATATTTGATCGTAAAACAACATTAAATCACCATATAAACAACTCCGGTTCTATAGAATTAAATATACATTTTAAATTTTGAGACGTTTAATTCTGTCGCCTAAAACATTTTTAGAATACGCGAAAAAGAAATTCTTTATAACATCTCAGTGTTAGGAATTTCTAAACTATAGCATATCTTCTGAACGTTATATACACTCCCACATCTTGTTTCTTTTAGAAAACTTAACTAAATACATCTTAAAATCATTGAAACAACAACTAGTGCACAGACTTTAACAAACCTGAATAATAAAGCCCAAAAAAGTACAGTGAACGACCAGATAAACTTCAGAGGCAACTGGATAAATTCTGGTAAATTTGAAAAACGATCAGGGGGTGAAGAAAGCGGTACGTAGCTAAATATAATAGAAAATAATTATGAGATTGAACATTAAAAACCATAAGCCTATATATATATGTAACAATGGTCCATCCTTTAAAGCACTTTATTTCTGTATTTTTGTAATGGAACCACATTAATATACAATTATTTGATTTAGTGTTCAAAATCTTTGGAAGCAGATGTTACATGTAGTTGAATAAAGCAAATGATTCAAGTATATCCAGAAGGTAAAATAAATCAGAGATAAGCAAAATGGATTCAGTTGACTATTTCATCGACTACACAACACCTCAATGAGAATATGCTGTTTTTACTTAAGATATAATTATATGTTATGATAAATGTATTTATGTCGTAAAAATCAGTTATGAAACCAAAACGAACCTAATGTGTTGATTACTATCAATCTTCCTGTGAGGAATGGTGTCCAGATATCCAATAATTTTCACATCATATTGTAAACGGGTAGCTAATGAATATGCATGATAACACATGCGAGGGCTTCTACCGATATCGCCCAAGACTACAACAGCAGCGATTGGACGCCTAGGAAATCAAACAAAACTAACTTTTATGACAATATTTATATGAAATATACCTATATGATTTCACCTACTTGTTCATTTTTTAGTAGATTCAAGATGTTTCCCTTTTTATCGCTGCCAGTTTTTCTAGAAGTATACCAATTCACTTATTACTAAACGAAAATAGAGAGAAATAACTCACTTTTTGTATTTACCTTGATGGTAGTAATTGGTTCACGAAAGAATACTAAGCTACCTGGTTGCTTTTGATAGATATAGTTATCCTAAACAAATAGATTTTCAACAAATCTATTATACAATAATCATATAGTACAAAATAAATAGCTATACAACTGTGGTTTGATTAGTCGTAATAGAATCGGACGTCTAGTGAATACTGACATTTTTGACAGAATTAAAACACACCTTGCTATGGTCCAAAAATTTCTGCAAGCGTTCTAGATCTTCCACTGTCTTTTTTGGTGATAAGTCTATGTTCATTAGCTGAATCCTCCGTATGAAAAAATAATGCACATATAGAACAGTAAATAGATCCCGGAAAAACCTTGTCAAAAATTTTAGATTTCAACCTTCTCATTTATTAAATATACAACTGATCTTTTGATCCACGCGGTATTATATGTTTGATACATCACAATGATGTAGTAACAAATTAACGCATATTATAAAAACAAAAATTAATATGAAGCATGCCATAGTCTTTTAATAGTAGATGAAAATAACGATCCTCATGTCAGAAATGATAAAACTGACAACAAATCCATAATCTCTACGAGATCATTCCATCAGAATGAGAATCCATGGGCATGAGACAAAATATGACCGAGAAAATCGATGTTTGCATTCTTATTACATCTCTATATTCTGGCCAATCCATAAACTCGTACATAGAAACCATTTAAGACAATTATCTATGAATCGGCAAAATATACAAATCGGAATGCACCTAACGACAGTCCAACAAAGTGTCTACAGTGAATTAGTTAAGATAATATCCTTACCTAGGTGAAATATAAGAACAGCTTTAGGCTTGTATTAGAAACAATATTTTAAAAAATCACAAAAACTCTACACCTCCTTATAATGACTACAAATTAAGTAAACAATTATTAAAACAAATATAACAATAGTAAATACACCGTGTTTATTTAATGCAAATTGTAGAAAGAAATTAAGTATCAAAATTTGTATTTTTCTAACAACAAAGTTCAAGAAAATATTTAAATAGTGGAGTTAACTTCGTTGAGTTCTTTAACGATATCATGAAGTTGGGCAATAGCAAGTTTTGTTGGAATCTTTTCGGCTAAGGAATTTACTTGGTTAGGTCGCGCCCTAAAATCACTTCACTCATCGCATAATATATGAATATCTCAGTGCAAACAATTTGATATTATTTATTTAAGTGTTTCCTACCTTCTTGGATCTGTAGGTCTGCGATTGGCATCACCATTTGAATTTGGTGATCTCCATGATTCATTAGATGGCTAGAAGCAATAAAAGTAGTGAAAATAGCAACTTTGAATATAAAATTTTTTAAAAAGTTGCTTACTAATGATAATTTTGGTGTTAATAACTTAGGCGGACCCATAGGAAACTGCTCCCCTTCTGATAAGCGTGAGTGATGCTCTAAGATGCATTAAAATAAGTTCATTATATGATTGAATATTGTTGAGAAAAAATGCATTACAATAAGCAACCTCTTAAAGGTCCTGGCGAAGTATAATGAGTTTGGGATGGAGATGAGGAACCATGATTCGACAAGGATGGTGTCATGGATTGAGGAGATGTATCAAGTGACGTATTCTAGAAAATAATGCATTTTAATTATTTTGGATTTTACTTTTCTTCTCATTATTTAACATACCCTAGAATACGTTGGAGTTTGATTAGGGATATAAGATGGGGTACTTTGGCCTTCACTTTGTCGAAGTGGTTCAGAATCACGCCAAGCGCTTCGTATTCCACTAAACTCGCTGAAGGAGCTACGCCCAGATCTAGCTCCTATTCCAGCTGGACTATTCTGTATAGGAGACCTAAAGCCCAAGTGCTAAATATTCTAAGCATAATTTTAATTGTAATATGAATTATTCGAAACAAGGTGAATGTATCTTACTTTTTTTTGGCCATATCGCAAGACCTAAGACATTAAAAATCAAACACCTTTCAAACATTGGTCCCGGTTCTTGACTCGATACAACTCTCTTAGGTACTGGTGACCGTTCATCAATTTTAGGCGTTGATGGCGCAGGATCATTTAATCGTGGGATAAAACTAATGCGGCTAATGGTGGGACTAGGATTTCCTATAAAAAAAAATAGAGAAAATCCCCTTGGATGAAAAACAGACGATAACTTGCCTGTATTAGTTCCTTCACTGTACCTTCTTGTCTGAACACTTATAGGATTTAATGGTGACTGTTGATGTAAAGTTCCTAGAATTTGTGATTCAATATTTTCCTATATTAATACGCCTTTTTTTCTTAAAAAAAAGGGTAAAAACTAACCGGTTCCACTTGGTTCCCCATCGTGGACTAGTTCCGTTCCATCTTCAACACCCTCCTCGATATGATGCTTAGGTTCAAGTTTATAAATTTTTTTCTCCTTTGGAGGTGCAATATTCTATAAACGATATTTACCAAGTCGAGAAGATATATTTTTTTAAATTTAACAACACTAACCGTTCTAGTTTTTCTATACGCACTTTGAAGCTGACCAGTACCTAATTTCATTATTTCAGCTTTTGGATCGTAATTATAAGCGTTGGGAACAACAGGTCCATCCTAAATAATATATTGATCCACTTAATACTATTGCCAATAATATTTTCCTAACCTGAATTGGTGCCATAGGTAACCCGCCAACAAACTGAGGCTTGTCTTTTTTTGGATCGTGTTTCTTTTTCAACGATTTTGTACCTAAAACTCAGGTTAACTAAAATAAAACATTTTGATTAAAAAATATAACTAACTTTTTGCTCCCAATGCATCCTCAAATGTAGTAGTATGAGAAGACTTTCGTTTCTGGGCCTTCCTTTCTCTTTCTTTCTTTTCATGCTTTTCTTTCAACTTTTTTTCTTTCTTTTCACGTCTCTTTTTGTCTTTCAGTGTCTCCTCAAATAGTAATTTAATACCATTAATCTGTTTCGTCTATAATGTGAGTCTTAGAATATATTCAGATGACTAGTTCTCTTTTATACTCAATATTTTTCATGAATCTTAATTAAAATAGCCAGAATAGCTAAGGGATCACTATCACTCATTATTAAAAAATACAGAAAATTTCGAAACACTTCTATTTTGGCCAGCGATTCTTTTCATCTAAAAAATCTCAGAAAAAGTTAACATGCCTTATTATTTTCAACATCATCTGTGTCACCAACCACATCTACCTCTACAAATGATTCATCGTCTTCATGCTTAGCAGATTCAGGTGCTTTAAACTGAAATGTCTTTTTACCAAAATATTCTTCTCTATTGTAACAATAGTAATGTGATCCGAAATGAAATTTCTTGGCATAAAAAACTGCAATTTTTCAGAAACTATTGATTTATTTCGTCTACAAATACTGAAAGTCACACCTGCTCATCTTCTAAATCTTCCCCACTCTTCGGTTCAGTAATTATGCCAACCATTACATCATTATTGTCATCATATTCACCTAGTAATATATCCTGAACACTAGATTCTGTTTTACCATCAACAGCCAACGAATCAGGCATTAACTGAAATAAGTATTATCAGTTCTATACAAAATCACTAAAATACCGTTGTATAATTAATAGTCAGTAGTCACAAATTAATATACCAATCATACTAACCATATCATCCAGCGCAGGAAATGTGGCTGATTGCAATGAGGTATCCATATCAATGTCTGCAAGATTACCCTGCAAAAAAGAACGGTTCAAATTAATATACCACCAGTTTGCTTTATTTCATCGTTAGATATTTATTAGAAACTTACAAAGAAATATCTATCAATATCCCACATATTGAACTTGAGATCTACATAAAAATCAAACATGTAGAGAACGTTAATATATAATAGCGACCAATTGGAGGCGGGCAACAACCAATAATCAATGATTTAGAGTGGGCATTGTTTGTAAACAAAAGCGCCATGAATAAAAATAGAAACACCTATATAATTAATCCTATTTTATTTTAAGATTTATACAAGATAATTATGAACTGCAATAACCAACCTGACTTGCGTCCTGTTCAAGTGGTTCCGCAAGGCTTTCAGTCTCGTCTAACGAGCTCCTTCTTGATTCACCGTCAAGGCTAGCTCTACTCCTTGATGTAGTATTATATTGTTTTGTGGGAGTTAGTAAAATATTCTGGAAATTTCGTATTTTAGAAACGTTTGAATGTAACTTCAATTAAAGTAAATTTTTTTATTAAGTGTTTTAGTTAAGTCAATTTCAAAACGATAGAAAACTAGCAGCTAAGAATAAAGTTCAGTGGAACAATAATATGCTCTTGTTTCTAAATAGAGTAATAAAAACAACTAAAGCAATCATTGGCTAAAAGTAGAAAACATCGTAATGTTTGATCGCTAGTGAACACATGAATCAAGGACAGATCTCTAGTAACTTGCTATTAGATTACAGCATTATATACTAAATGTATTCTAACGTCTACTTTACATTATAATGAAAACTTTTCTGCAGTTTAAATAGCATGATAGATACCACCAGAATTATCAACTGTATTGTGCACATTCAAAATATTGATACTTGGGGAATACTGCAAAATTCTAGCATTGTTTACTTTGGTATTCTAATATAGTCTTAATTTAAAAGCTGACAATTAAAGTTCCAAGATTACAATAGCCCTGACTTTCTATACTGCTGATAAATTAAAAGTTATTACCTAAAAAGATAGAAAAAATTTAGAGCTCAAGCTTAGCAGATTAAAACCTTTTTAAAAATGGATAGCTATAACCCCATAAATCAAAAATGCCTTATTCGTGGTTAAACTATGGAAAGAAAATACCTAGAATTTTCATGGGATAAACACAGTTCGTTACATTAATTTTTACATAGTTAACTTTTATTATATAATGACAAAACTTAAAACAATAACTAGTTAATACCTGAGGATTTCTTTTATACGAACGCTTAGATCTTTGTGTCCACGGAGCAGGTGGTAGTTCAATATTTTGATCCAGCTAAAATGTAACATCTTGCAACACTCTTTAAAACAATATTGACACAAAAATATAAATAAATGAAAACTTACCATCTGCTGTCGCCTCCTTTCTAAAATTGATTTAAAAGTATGCAACAAACTAGCTGGCCGAGTAAGACCTTCAGCTACATCTACTAGTCGTTTTTTTCTTATATAATCACACAGTCGTTCATATTCGAGAAGCAAACGTGATGAGATATGATCCAGTTCTTCTAAATAGACATTAATAACAATAGTTAATCTGTGACATAGTAAGGTTTAAGCGAATACATAATAATTTAATATAATTTAAGACGCACAAGTTATGAAAAATGGCAAAGAATACACATAGTAGGTGAACCTTGAATATAACTGATTTCAGGCTCATCCCCAATGGGGTTTCGATGGGCACCACTTGATCTCCCATGAAGGTCATGAAGTATCTAAATTAAATTTTAAAACATTAGATTTTAACTGCTAAGCTTCCACAAAATAAAAAATACAAAGATTGAAATATTATTCTCACTGAAGCCTCGTGATAATAGACCATTGGATCAGGAGACTCATTTACATCCTCAAGAACTTTCCCGTTGTCCGCAACCCTATCAATAGCATGACTTTCATCTTCTGTATGTTCGTCGTCATCTGCTTCTTCTTCTAATCCATGATCTCCATATAATAAGCTGTTCTCAGCATGCATTGCTATTACTGTTATGGAACCTAAAATCTTATTAAATACACCAGTGAAGAAATCACAAACAAAACCCATACTGCTTCAGAAGCCAACGCTGTTCACCGTCAGTTCTGCACTAAGTATTGCACACATATAGTACTTTACTTGGCTATCAGAACTAAACTCGCAGAGCAAGGATGAATATCTCATCATTAGCAGTAAGGAATAGATCTCTCTTAGTTTGATTTATGAAGACCGCTGATTTACCAATCGGCCACCTAACCTCTAGCACGCCTCATATTATTCACACATACCAGGATCTTGAGAATCATTTTGTCCCTCAGGTGGAATTTCACTTTCAGTTAGTTGAATTCCACCACTCATATAATCCGCATAGTTTACCTAAAATATACAATAATTTTGGTTCTAAAAAAAACATCCACAAAAACTCACTGTTTTATAGTGTCCACCTTTTTCCTTCCACAGCTTACCAATATAATCGTACCTTAAAAATAATATAGATTATAAAATATTGCTTATTTATAAAGATAAAATAAAATAAAACTTACTTGGCCTTATCTATTGTTATAGGTCGAACATATTTTCGGCCAGTACACTTTTCAACCACATCAGCTATCATATAAAACATCAATTCTTCTATATAAGGAAAGCGAAACTTCTTGGTGATCTTGAAATTATAAATATTGCTCTCTAGATAAATTTTTAAAAATTGCACGCTACATTCTTGTTCTGATCTAATATACCTACATTAATCCTATTTTCACTTAGATATACTTGTATTTGCATATCAGCACGATAAGAATGGAGAAAGTTGCCACCAAATACAAGACTATCTTCTGGAGTGTAAACGGCATGAATCCATCCTTTAAAAACAGGTCAATAACTTTCCTTTTATGAAAAATTTCCTGCTCTAAGTAATACCCATCGAAATAAACCTTCATAAAAATATATAATAATAAACATGAAGTCAAAGCATTAAGCAAACCAGAAGGAATAATCATTGTGGATCCCGGCTCTAAGACTATTCGAGCACATTTATCCACTACGTTTCCAAAAAAACCAGTTTGATCAGGATTCTTAACGAATTCCTCATAGAGCCGAATATTTGTCGGATTCGGCTCTATCATCCAAAATACCTTAAACTCACAATTTATGTGGTTGAGTTTTAAAGATAAATACAATATAAACAAGTTATTAAAATATCAAAATTCCAAAATTTCAAATAGTAAATTAAAGGTTAATCTAGATCTGTAATAATTTTAAACAGCAAAAAATTATATATAAAATAAATTATAGAAAATAACATTATAAAAGTTAGTTTGAAATATAAAGTTCACATAACAAATTTAGTAAAGGCAAGAAAATCGCATCAATAAAATATTCAAATTAGAAAATAAATACTTTTACGACAACATTCTTATACCTTAGTTCCTTTCAGCACGTGATACCACACTGAAGTGCCACCAAAATCAATATGAAAATCAGTATAACATCGTTCAACGCTCATAAGGCAATAACTAGAATGGTAATGAAAACACCTCTACATTATTTTTACAGCTGATATAATATACAATAATTTGAAATAACTGTTAGATAACAAAAAATAAACTCACTTTTGAACTTTAGGATATGTATGGTGAGGTGTATAGTGACCCTTTTTATTAAAAGTTATATAACGTTGACGCAGACCATCTGGCCAATGATTATCTACCCAGTCTATTTGGCGCACAAGAGATGGTGATTTTATAAGATCCTAAATAAACCGTTGCAGTGCAAATGCATTAAAATTACATCGTGAAATAATACTGTGGGCTGATTTATTTTCCTAAAAATCTACAAATGTATTCTACTTGCAATTAATCCAAATATTAATACCTCCATAGCAGTATTGGAAAATTCGAGAGATAGTACATTATATAAAATTTTCCTGTCTTCTTTTGTAGTCCTGAATCTAGCAGAAAATCACACCACGAATAAAAAGCTTATCTATCAACGTGAAGCAAAAAGTCAAAAGTGCTATTTATATACTCACTTATAATAGTTGATAAAATCCAGTAGTGTCATCTTCACACTAGTCTGTCCACTAACTTCAACTACTTCAATCATTCTATTTCCACCTACCAGTCTTAGCACGTCGTTGATAGAAAACTCGGACGCTTTTGGAACCCTTTATAAATTAATATAATTTAATGAGGTCTAGATACAAATATAACCAAAAAATTATATGTTAGAATAAATGCAAAAACTGGAAAATCTCTACAATTTGTATTAAAAAACTGACTTCATCCCCAATTCATGCGGATCGCATGTAAATAAAAGTGGCGTGTCTAGTCCTGTAGACTCATAGTAATCGAAGTTAAAATCTGAACATGCAAAAATTATTTTTAAAAATAATGTCTAATCAAATAAAACCAACCTGCAGGGTCAATGCTGCTGATAAGCTCAGGATGGTCAAACTTTGATTCTAAAAAGCTGTCATTTATGCATCTTTAATATACTACTATAAGACTTTACAAGTTGGTGGTATTATATAATAGAAATCAGTGTAAACAACAAACTAATAGGTAAAGACATACCATTTAAGAGTTCATCGAAGTTGTAGCGCATAACACTGAGTAGTTTATCCTTATCAAAACTTTTTTCATCGTCCGAAGAAACACTCAGATCCGACTCAGAATCATTTGTTTTTGACTGAAAGAATACTTTGAGGTGCATAATACTAATCTATTTACTATTGATTACTTCCTGTGCCTATGAAACTTTACTAGAAAGAAGTACAAAATATTTCAGTGAGAAAGATTACCTTTTTTGTATTAGATCGTGTGTTTCGAGATTCCCCCTTTTTTGTCAAAAGTCCGCCTCGAATTTTACGCTTCGGAGGCATAACTGAGTTAGGGAAATTATTATACTCCTGATAGTTTATCTGTTAAAAATTAACGTAATGAAATGTATCTATATAACACAATAGTGATACTATTTTCATTTTATAAAGTAAAAATAATTACTTATAAAAATAACTTTGTGAATGTGCACAAAAAAAAATAATAACTTTAAAATCCCAAAAAAGTGAGATAAAAATTTCGGAAAAACTGAAGTAGAATAATAGTTTTCTTTCACAATTAAATATAAGTAACATTCCACATAGAGAATAAAATAAGAACAGTTATAATGTATCGATTTTACTTATTGTTAAAAAACAACAATCTACTTCTAACTCCGATTGAGAAAAAAAAATTAACCAGTTTTGAATTCGCAACCTATAAGCTTACAAATAAAACATTAAAATTACACAATTGCACAAGTGCACAACTACTAATTTCTCAGATCCATTATGGTTTAAGATATATTTTATATAAATATATGTAGAGTTTCTGAAATAATTAAAAAAGAAACAATGATAAGCTAGCCGGTGGTAATAAAAATTAGTTTTTACCACTTGGAATTTCATTAAAATTAGAGTCTGAGCGACCCAAAACATAGTTGCACGTCAATAATTGGGCGGGCATAGCAATGCAAATTCTAGCATAAAGTTAGGGCAAGTAATAATTGTTGTAAAATGTACAATAAAGTTTACTGTTTTCCTTGAAGAAATTTTTTGTATTATACAGAGTGCTCAGTTATTATTTACTCTATTTATCTCAGTACTTATGAATGACATCCGAAGTTAAGGTCAAATAACTAAATTAGTTTTGTAAAATATATTTGTTTGTACTTCATGTAAGATAATTATTACTTAATTTAAATTATATGAAATTTTTAATGTTAGATGTGGAATGGTAATACTATTGTGTAATAAAAGCAACAATCACTGACTACTTGTTTTCCAGTTTTTGTATACTATGTCTAGTTCAAAGAAGACAAAAAAGAAGGAGGAAGATGCAGAGGTCTTAATTTAATGTTATATTAAGTATAATGGCACATAATTATTTCATTTAATGATTGTGGCAGTGTACAAAATGTGCACTGATTAATAAGATGGACTACTTGGTCTTTTTAGCTTTCAAATTAAATATGAAGCTGCGTGAGATTTCTATAAATGTAATTGTTAGATAAATTAAGGATGTTTACGTTGTCGAAGCGGTGATCAACAAAAGGAAGACAAAGGATGGAAAGAATGAATTCCTTCTTAAGTGGCAAGTAGGTTTTTTGTAACCAGTACGATTTCTCTATTTAGAATTTATGTTGATTCTTGAAATTCCTCGACATCTAAAAATAGCAAATTTATTATTTTTTAGTTAGTGATGTTTTAAGCAGAAAACTAAATTGAATAACCTTTGTCAGGGATTTCCGCTTGAAGAAAGTACGTGGGAGCCGGAAGAAAATGTATCTTGCCCTGAACTCATAACTGAATTTGAAAGAAAACAAATCAAGGTTAAATCCATATATCGCACTTTTACTGAGGAAATAAATTCATTTAGTAGTCATTTCTAATATCTGCAATCTGTTTAATATGTCAACACTTCAGAAGGAAAAACGTGAATCACAAACTTCTTCATCTCGAAATCAAAAGGAAGTGGCTAGCATTATTGGAGTTACAGACGTACCTGGAGAATTGCATTTCCTCATTAAATGGAAAGACGATTCAGCCGATTTAATTCCAGCTAAAGAAGCCAATGTGAAGTAAGTAGGGATTTATAATCATTATATCATTGAAAAAATAGGGATACTTTTTTCTGTAATTTTTCATTAGTTATGTTGTACAAATCGTTGTGTTGATGAATAAAACCAGGCAGACGTAATATATATGAAGATTGAAAATTTAAGCTTTTTCGTAACACCTATTGGTTTATTAGAAAAGCTTGCATTTTCGACTAATTATCCCAACTTTTTCGATTGGGATGAGCTGTTTAAAATTAAACTATAAATGGTTAAGCCACTATAAATTAAATGTTTTTAACAGGTATCCTCAACATGTTATTCGATTCTATGAACAAAACCTGAAACTTGTGTGAAGATTCGCTTAAAATTTGAATTTAGAATGATTTTCTTTTATTATTCACTACTTGTATATTTTATAATTCTGTTCATATCTACTCATTTAATTGATGTGGGTTTCTCATATTTGTCATATTTGACCATTGTTCAACACTTGCTCTTCTAATTGAGTGATCTATCCACTGGTTAGGTTTCTTATTCTATATAAGATGCTTTGTTTTTGGATTTTCGTTCCCTATAATGATTTGCTATTATTTCATCCAAGAAGATATATTATGTAATATTTGTTTGCACATTATTAGCTAAAATAAAGATTGCCGTATTAAAACTTATGCAATTTGTATGGTTTTTTGTGACATAAAATACATAGTACAGAATCCTCAAAGTTGTTGACCAACGTTGTCGTATGAAGAAGAAGTGGTCTCCGACGCCTGATTTTTCTCCTAATCATTCGTGGCTTGTTTCCCGCTTTATTAGTGNCTTCGACCATCTCCTGGAGTTTATAGTTTACTCCGTCGAGCGGCAATCAAATCGACGACCGACTGAACCGAACGGCAACTGCAACAGTAAGTTGTAAAACAGCTTTCGACAAGTGGGCAAGCAACCTTATACCAGCAATGAGTAGTAAAGTTATTCTTGTACAATTTGCTGCACAAATCTATCACATCTAAATATTATCAAGTAAAATAAGCATAGAAACAATATTAAGTTATTTGACCTTGCTTTCTCTGATATATTTCAAGTTCAAGTGATATCCGGGAACAATTAGTGCATTTTTTAGATGTATCTATTTTCATTGCTCATTTAACTGCATTAATTAACAATTTAAAATTGGATTTCAATTTATATTTATGTGATAAAATTCGGAGATATTTTACATTTCATGTTCACTTATTAATTCTCGATTAATAAACTGTAATAATAACAATTGATATTATTATATAATTATATTTGAAAGTGTAGCCCGTAGAATTTTAATTAGGTCAACAAGTTTATCATATTTCTTAATTCGTGTATAAGATTTTCTCCGACTGCAGACGCTACCCCATATGTTCCAATCTGACTTTCAGCATAATTTGCACTAAGACTGACAAATGAGTGGTAGCGATAAGCCTCAAGGACGAGTTCGTCCATCCCATACTAATTAATAAACATGTTCATATGGGAATTTTTGGGATATTTAAAAGAAGACAATTTTGCACAAAACTACAAACAGTAGAGATGTATTTTATAGATTGGTCTCATTTGTACTAGTTTATTAGTCATCATATATTTTAGTAATTTTACTTGTAACTACTACAAATTATGGAAATGTGTTCTACTTTTCCAATGAACCACTTATTCTAATGTTTCTATGCTCAAGGGTATAATAAACGGCATCAGCACCTTTTACTGGAGTCATTTTACGATTACCATAAATGGATAATAGAATTGACTCTAGTTACTATTTGGTATATTTTAACTATTATTTTACTATACTATTACTGAAATGAATCTTACCTAAATAGGAGCAATACATTGATTTGAGGGTTGTCATTTGCATTTTTTTCATGAATACTAAGTGATACTGGTTAAATCTTATGGCTATAAGTATTGTATTAATATTTTGAAGATCAGAATGTAGCACTTTTCAAAATAATCTCCATACTAGAGCTGAATTTATACTGGAAAAAGATAAATAGAAATAATTGGAGTCCTGAATTGTTATACCGACAATCTCGATGTCGCGTTGCCAGTTGTAAATTCGGCGGAAACCACACCTGCGTACAAGAGAGATAAAGAGATAGATAGCAATAAATGAGGATAATAGAGAGTTCGAAGGACAAAGAGATGTTGGGTTGGGTAATTGTTTTACTTTATAGAAGATCATCAAGTTCTTCTGTTACATTAATGATTTTTGTTCAGTCAAATTGCATGTTCTATTCCATAAATAGTTCACGATAGATAATAAAGAAAGTGAAATATTATGAAATTTAATTATGTGATGGAAATTAGTTAAGAACAAAACCTATGCAACTCAATTTGAACTATCTTAATTGAATATATGTTTGATGTATTAATTGTCTCTATTTTATGAAGCATTACATCAATAAAAAGCTATTAAAACAACTACTTTCTTTTCCACAAATCCAATTTTACTAGTTTATTCAGTTTCAACAAATGTACGTAAAATCCACTAGGCGTAAATATGGAAAATAAATCAGATTTGCACATAGTTGAGGAGTAGATATTTCAATAAATCAAAGAAAATTTCTTGCTAACATATCGTGCCAGACTGGTAGTTATTACCGTAAGTCCAGTTTTTTTATAATACGAAATATACCAAATATATGAGAAATATAATTTCCCTTTTATAGATTAATAAAACTAGTTTGTTTACAAGCGTATTCTCTTCCTCATTCCCCATTGACTAGTCTTTCTCCTAGAGTTTTTTCTAGGCGCATCATGTCATGCCAATTATCCCTGTGTCGAGTGCGCTGATTGGCTTAGAGAGAGGCGTGGTCTACCGTAGACTTCTCTTAGGCTCAATCTCGTATCATCAGCTCTCGAATGCAGTCGTTTGCGATTGACTCCCTGATTGGAGATAAAGTAGGCGTTTTACCTATAAAGTGCTTTTTCTTCCGTTCTTATGCTTTTGCTTATACTTTTTCTCAAAGATAAATGACAGAATTCCATCACTTTTCAGAATTCCTTCACATTACAAAGCATGGATTCTCACAGCTTTCATTAATTTCTCTAATTATTTACATTTATACTATAATGAATAAACCTTGATAATTGAATATGCTAACCTTTTATGATTACCAAACTAATTTAAATTATAGTTTGCTTTATGCTGGCAATATAAAGTCTGTTGGAAGAGTTGCGCTTGATACATATTTAGTTAAGCAATATTGAAACTAAGTAAATTTAATTATAGCAAAATCTGAGCATCTGCTCCGATTATGCAAAAATCGTTTTTAGATTAATTTGGGACTTTCACTGTGCATACACAATCAGGATGATATAAACACATTTTTCAGCTCTCTGTACCTACAGTTCAACCACCGCCACACGTTACAGTAGCCAGCGCATCTGACGATGATTATTCACAAAATGAACTAAGAGTTCCACCTACTAATTCAAGACATCATCCATACCTTAGTACAGGTATCACTAAAATTTACTTATACAAGTGTTTCTATACAAACTAAAGAGATTTTTTTTCTTAAAAAACATTATCTAATTCTCTAGGATTCTCTCTTTATGATGTTTTCTTCTCTTTTTTTGCTATTTACATGATTGTAGTTTGTTATTGTTTTAAGTGATTAGGATGATTAGATGATGTCTATATTATATTGTTAGTTAAAAGCGCAAGGTAACATACGGTAGAAGTAAAAAGTCGGCAAATTAGCGCGTATTTGGATAGCGAGTTTTTATTAGGCATTGCCTTGAAAGAAATGATAGGGAAGATATTCCCTTTGTCGGAGTCGTTTCTTATTTTGCTTAGCTCACATTTCCACCCTAATCTTGTGAATTACCCGAAACGCGTGTCCATATGATAGATGGTCGAATTCACCCTGCTAATTACTGTCAATCCCCATACATTATAGCGTCTGAAATGGCGCATTTAGCAGCATATTCAAACATATTGATGAGTTAAATGCACAATCAGTCACTCTAAATTCATTTAATCACCACTCATATTATATCTATTTTCTAAGCCAAAGATTCTCTAAAGTTTCTCTTACTTATCATCATTCCATGTTTATTCTCTCTATCTAATTAACTCATAAGCAAATTACACTTATCTTACATTTTAGAACTGCATAAATTTTATTTAGCTTATTCTTATGCAAAATCTTTCGCTATGATTTGTTCTAGTCACTGTAGCTATGCAAACTTGCAATTTCCAATTAACGATAAACTCTGGTTATCAAATTACCGTACGGTCTAAATTAACTGTCACCGTGAAGAGGAGTGGGTTTACAGGTGAATACTTTCGGCGGTGTGGCCTTTATTTAAAGTTGTAAATGATCGTCGTAAAATGGGCGCTCTAACAACACTCAACATATAAACATGTTCTTTTGAGGACGCGTTCATCTATCAATAATTGCGACTAGGAGTACGGTAACCAATGAGGTGTGCTAATAAGTAAAAAGTACGAAATAAATTATTAAATAATGGCTGATAAAACCGATGGAATCTAAAACTTAGTGAAAATATACCTAACTACGTAGCATGTATCAATTTTTAAAAAAAAATCGTGCCTTTAACGCTTTCATCAGCCATGATCGTGTTCAAAAAAAAACGATGGGCGATGATATTTTCAATTTTTTAACATTTGTATTTTAATTATGCTATAATAAGTCGACAACAATTAAAGGAGCGATAACCAATTAAAAGACGATAACGCTCACGCTGCCGTGGATAATTCAGCAGCAATTAGTCACTAACTGGTAATAACAAGTAATTGAGACATACCGACCGTATGCTAAGCCTCATAAACGGAAAATACAGTGAAGAATTGTTTTCTCTATAGTCCTGTTTTTTCTCATCTTATTTAGTCGGGAAAACTATCTATAACTAGTATTTTATCGTTCTCACATCCATCTAAAGCTTTAGTGTTTGAACGTCGCGATTTTTGTTCGAATTCATAGTGGTACTGTTGATTTTGAAAACTGGACTCCCATTACATTCAAAAATTAGAGAGAATTTGTTTTTTTCCTATATACTAATTGACAAAGTATGAGTAGCAAATGTTTAGATCCACGAGATGATAGCCAGATTCGTCGTTACCGTACGGCATTTTCCCGTGAACAAATTAGTCGGTTGGAGCGTGAATTTGCAAAAGAAAACTATGTTTCAAGAAAAACAAGAGGTGAACTTGCGTCTGAACTAAATCTACCTGAAGGCACGATAAAGGTAAATTCTCTGTAAAATCATATTATGCTTTATTACTTTTCTTTGTAATAAAACACATAATCGTGTAACTAACATTTTTGACTTAATTTCTTACGACACATTTCATTCTGAGTCATAATACTTTACCGTAACCCGAAATTCTTGCCAAGAAAAGTCTTAGAGCGTAATTCATCCGCCTCTCGGGAGCAGAGATTTCACTGCATAAAGCCGCATGAAGAGATGTTATGTGAGGAGATGATTGATTAGAGGCTGCTGGAGCTCACTACTCGGGGACACTAGATAGATAAAATAAAAATAGAAAATAATGAGGAATAAATTTTAGTAATATTTCAGGTCTGGTTCCAAAATCGACGAATGAAAGATAAGCGCCAAAAAGTAGGAGGCATAGGGTGGCCCCTTCTTCATCCCCAGTTGGCATATATGCTTAATCCATTCAGTTATGATATGTGGAGTAAATCAGCGTTTAGTTATCCTGCAAGGTAAAACATTTTCAGATTTAGTGATCCTTATCTCACTTTATGACTAGCTTATTGCTTACATGTCAAGCAATGCTTTAACTGCATCTAAATCATATAATTCATTTTTAATTTTTATATTGTATACCTATTTTAGTGCACTTGTACCCCCTCGACTACCAACACTTCCCTTCACATCAGTTAGTGATGTCATAAAGACCACCCGGGAAGAAAGCTGTGACACAAAGCCACTTAACTTCACATCTCTAGTTGAACTTTCTAGTAGTAGCTCCTCACCTGAAACAGCGTGACTTTTCAAGCCAGTTTTAGGAAGGGTTTGCTTGCCTCATTTATTATCTTTTAAAACTATACATTTTAGTCTCCCAAATAATAGAAATATTAGGAAACCATTTAGGAAAGCAAGTAGAAAATTTTTAAGTGTATCAGTATGTACTCATTCACAGAGTACTACCGTAATCGAATATTTATTTCGTTCATAACAGACTGGTTCTTTGTAATATTTATTATATCCAAACTTCACTCAGTCATAGCCAACCCTTTTTACTAAAATAAACTCGGAATTTCGATATATAGTTGAAAATATAGTTGAATTGAATCTATCAAAATCTCTTCAGTCACCATCAATGGAACATTAACACTGTAATATTTATGTAGAAAACATTTTACAGTATTGTATAAATAACTATATATTTCAAAGTGTAATTTAAAGCGCAGAAGTCAGTTTGTTCCTTTTAATTTTTATTTGTGTTGCTTAACACGAAGGTTCTAAATTTGTCTACATTCCGTGTTTTTTGTCAAAGTGGTGCTTTACTGTCGTTTATGATGAATTAAAGAGTTAAAGCAAATTTAGAGTAAATTGTATAATAACGATAATGTTTTAGGAAATTGTGGTGAGATGGAGAAGGGAGTTTTGGGGACAGTGGGAAACGGAAACATAGGCTGTTGAGAGGGATGGATTTGTGGATGGAAAGAAGTGACTGATAGATGTGGGTATTGAAATACTGCATGTGAATTTGTCCACTTGTAGAGCTGATAGAATCTGTGCGTCCTTCAATATGCCACTGTGATAAATGATTTTGACCCGCGTGTCCTTTTCTTATGCTTCATGAATAAATTTGCATTCACCCGCCAATAGCTGACTTTAATTTTCTAAATGGAATCTTATAGTCGAACGTAATAGGGATCATTGAATAATAGACGCATAATTTACAAATTGTTGTTGTTCACTTGATTGCCATTGTTAAAGAACTCCCTAACACTTTCCTTGTCAGTTCTGCAAAGCATGACAACACATTTCATCATGAATTGTATGTATTCAGCATTTTTATTTAAAGAAAATATACTTAAAAATTGAGACTCAAACCATATTTGAAACTCTGTAAGAAAAATTTGTAATGAAAACTTAACATTTAGCACATTAATATTATGTAATATTGTAATAACGGAATAATTCAAACACAAGTAATAATAATTGAATGGATGGAGTTTGAGCGTTTCTAAAGCCATCCTTATCGCAAGGAGCCTAAATATTAGTGTAATCTTTGTGTGGTGCTAGACAGTTGCATTCTTTAGGGCTCACTGGGCTCCATTGGTACGCCTCTAATCTGATATTAGCCGTCTCTTTGATCTTAACTATTCAGCAGCATTCCCTATTAAATATACAAACCATCGATATGGAAATTATGATTAACTATTTTTGCTATTTGATATAAAATATTCTCTGAGCTACTACTTTTCCATAGAATAATCAACGATTTGAAAAGCGACATAGGACCACCAATAGCAACCTCAGCGGTAGAATGTCTGCGGAATGACGACGAGTGTTTGGGCATTTGATGTTGATTCCCTCATGAGACAGACGGTTCAACCACGATCCGTTAGCTAAATAGGCCTGATTATCTTCTATATCTTATCCAGCACCATTGTAAAAATGAGGTCACCCTAGATCGCGGTTTCAACCAGCAGTCGCCGCATTAATCAGCGGGCAAATGTTTTTGCTCCCCATTCCGATTAAAGACTTTCGCTCTCATCCCGCAACTGGTTATGCAGTTCTTATCTAAACCGATTCAGGATGTACATATTTGATAACATTTTTAATCACAACACTTTGCTATGTTTAATAATCACTTCAAAAAAACGTTTTTAGATGACTTGGAAATAATCAACTAACATCGAACTTCTCGTGATCAACTATGCAACAAACTTTGCTTTTCTCATACTTCTTGTTTTTCTTTGAAAGTTCAATTAATCCACTCTTACATAGATGATGGATTTTGACAACAGCAAACAACATTAATATAATGCTATTAGAAATATGGAAAATACCTTTATATTTTTACGTTCTCATTATAATGAGTTTAAGTAGAAATTAACTGCATAAATGAAACTTGACCTGTGAGTAACGGTACATGTATTTCCTTGAAATTACTAATTGCCATAGTAAGGAAATTGGAAATCTTTCAGTCTATCTTGTTGGCAAGTTTTTCACAACAACCTCATGTGTAGGTTTGTGTAAATAAATCAGCATGTGTTTGTTTATGATTAGCCGAATTTTAAGGTCAGCAAGTCCTTGCTATTGGCACCCGGACTACTGTAAAACAGTGCAGCAATAGATGTGACATTTACACTCTCAGAGTCTTCCCTGCTGATAATCCATTTAAGCCATAATTAACAAAGTGGAGAAGATCGAACAGAATAAACGTTCTAAGTTGAGTAACCGGTTACTAATTACATGGATAATCAAGGCCGTAACCGAGATCATAACCATACTTCATTGATTTGTTTGCGTTTTGGTGATATGACATTTAATATATTATTGCTTTAATTACACTTATTAACCATCATGTAATTTACTTAAGTGATATGACTGCTTTTTTAATTCATCTTTTTCAAATTGTTCATACCTTTCATGCTCTCCTTATTCCTCCTTTACTCCAATTATCATTCTAAGCGAATTTACGCACATATAGTCCTTAGCGGATTGGATTATATCATAGCTATTCATCATGATGCAATGCGCATGCCCTTCAAAAAAGGGCTCTACGGCAACTGTTGTTTAAAAAATTTGAGACATATTTATCGTTACTACAGTACCCTGAGTTATTCCATTATATTATATTTAAGCCAAATAAACAGGGTCACTTTTGAATTATTGGTTGAAAAAGTAATAGATTTTGAAGTTTAGTTGTTAAAATGTTTCTCAAGGGGTGGAAAATAAGAGCTTACTTGGGAGATGAGTTGAAATTAATAGAAAGACGGAAAGAATACATGAATGGGATCTTAAGAGACGTCAAGATCCAAAATTAACTCCATTTCATCGTGCTTTGAACTTGAAGCGATAGTACTATACGATCTACTTTTTTCTCACGCGACATTCCTTACGAAACCACTCTTTTCATTTCGCGCGGCAATGTCAATTGCTCATTATACTTCTTAGACTGGACTACATCCTCGAACTCTAACACTGAAGTCTCCCTTTATACTGTAACAACTTTTTCTCCTAACTCTACTTCTTTAGTTCTTTTTGCTCATATTTGCTTTCTCTTCTTCAGATAACAGTTTACTGTAATTTTGCGCTCTTCATAATTTTATAAATATAGTGCGTTTGATACCAGTCATTTTGTTCTCTCCGATTGTACTTCTTCATTCCATTGAATTAGATTATCCATTTGCAACAATAAGATTAAGATTTAATGATTCACAGTATACTTTCCCAAATAAATGTCCAAAGACTATATACAATCCTATTATATAGTAGGAACAAACTAAGCATTAGTTTTTTTGGGTATGAGAAGGTTTGAAGAATGAAATTCAGATTTTTTGGGAATTATTAGTAACACAATGGTAAAGAGATAACAAATTTCATAGCTATAAACTGTTGTGGCTTGCCAGAAAAACTTTTCTCTCTAAGATTTATCACAGCAAATTCAGAGAGGTAATCGGTCGTTACTCCTCAGTTTTCAGTGTTTTCCCATATTGCTCAACCTGCTTACCTGTAATAAATAGTTTTTTCCCGGCGGCTCATCACTCATCGATCAATGTCGTGCGACTTTTACTGCAACCGGCGACGTTTGATTCAGCCGCCGCGACAAAATCGCGCAATTCTGACCCGATTACATTTACTGCCGGATATCTGAATGACAAGATTGTTTAAGAAGTAAAGGGAAACATTCTAATTGCTAGTAGATTTATGTTCTTGAGGTTGATAATTACAAAAATTATTATAGAATGCACTTGAGATATTCTTTGAACAGAGTTTGTGTTCCATGGAGCAGTTTATAGCTAATGCCAGCTTTGCATAGACTGAGTTTAGTAATAATCGACCATGACATTGAAATTGAAATTTACCACTAAAAATAAGACTAAATTGCTACTGATTCAGAGATGAGATGATTGACTCAGAGCGGAACGTTTGGTGGAATATTTTTGTAAGTTTAAACAATAATTTTATACATTTTAGGACTGATAACTTCACTTTGGTTACTTACTTGCTTATTTACAAAGTTTACACAGTAATATGCATAAAATATTTAGCACTGTTTGGGGCTGCTTCTTTTGTCACCTCTAGTATCTTTAAACCCAATCGATAATGGGCTGGTAGATTCTGAACTAATACACGGTAAGTGACCTTGTCAAAATTAATATAGGAGAATGATTTTAGGGAAATATTGGAAAATCCTAGTTTCCTCAAAGAAGATTCGGAAGAAATGATTGGATTAAAATCCAAAAGGAACATTTTAAACGGAGATAAAGATAAGAATAACAGTTTTCAGAGTGCGTAACTAACAAATCCGTTGACTTGTTGTTGATTCTCGATGGATCTGGTTCGATAGGTGACGACACATTTCGAAATCAGGTATATTCCTAATATTGTAGGTGGTCACTAAAAAGTAGTGAATAATTTTGCAGATTGCATTTGCCATGCATCTTGCACAACGATTGAATGTCTCTGATCTCGGAAGTAGAATGGCTGTTGTACAATATGCCGAAACACCTCGGCTCGAGTTCACTCTAAATCAGTATACAAATCCTGCTCAGGTGCATTTCATTAAATTTTCTGTGACAGTGTTATAAAAGTATATTTCGCACTGATTATTGTTTTGGCATATAATTTGTAATATCACACTTGTAAATAAATTGAAATTCCCATTTAAATTTAGTTGGAATGGGCCATTCAACGAATCAACTTTCTTTCTGGAGCAACAAATACTGGTCAAGCTCTGCGATTTGCACTAGAACGCGGATTCGATGGCGCCCGTGGAGGAGAAATACCACGAGTAGCAGTGATAGTGACCGATGGACAAAGTCAGGTATTGGAGAAACATTTTCTTGTGAAGTATGATAAAATTTACATTTTCACTTCACAGATGTTCAAGAATTTATAAGTTCTATTTTTACTTCTAAGTTTAAAAGATGATAATCTTTTTTAAAAAATTATCATAATTCTAGTTAAGTGTTGATTACATGATACCATCCAGGATGAAGTTTCGGAACCAGCCCAACTGTTGCGAGACGCTCATGTTATGGTGTATGCGATTGGGGTCACGAATCTAGTTAATGTACACCAGCTGCATCAGGTTAATGGCGTGACATATTAGTGAATAAAGGGAGAGAGAGTAGAGGTTAGAATTTGAAAAATTATATTAAACATTATGGATAAATCAAACGATTTTTCAAATTTGCGTGATTTCCCGCCAATTTAGTAAGTATGGATTACGCAATATGTTGCCGTATTTCGATTAGAAATGGTGGCGAAAGTCTAGGGAGTGTTAAGGATAATTGCAATGACAAGTGTGATGCAGTGGAAGAAGGGTTTTGTGGGTTGTGGGATTGGAATTATCGCAGACTTGGTACTGGTTACTGTACTATTAGAAGTTCAGTTCATGAGTAGTTTGGTGATTGCTAAGCATTTATTCTATGTAAGGAAAATGTATGTTCCCAGGTTGGGTTTCTAATAAAAGCTAAATTCTTTCTAGAGATGAACATGTGAAATAATTTTAACAGAAATGGATGAAAAGAATGTGATTATCATTTTACAGATCACTGGCAATCCAGTGCGTGTTTTTACAGTGGAATCTTTTGATCAACTAGACAAGTCCTTAGCTGATTCACTGACTTGGGACATGTGCAAAACAGAATTTAGTTAGTAACACTGAATCTATGTTTATTAAACGGGATTAATAAATGATTTAATTAATTGATTAAAATTTAGGACCAGGTACACCTGACATCATTTGTGGTTCTGATCGAATAGGAGTCCGAGCCTCAACAAAAAAACCATTTGATGGTTACGTATTTGTGATGGATCACTTCCATCAAGAAGAATGTAAAGCTGGTCCTGAAAAGTTTCCCGATCCTAAAAGCATCGGTATTACAGTTCCGTTCTCAGACTGTAACGTCCATAGATATCGATCGGTGGGTCGATCTAAGCTACTTTGTAGGTGTTTCATCTAAGGCAATAAGTTTACAGTAAGATGTCTGTTAGAGTTCACTAGTAGGTGTAAGTGCGGATAGATCTGTTCGTAAGACTAGTTTCCTAAGAAAATGATGCAAGATAGATTACGAGAGCAATCTAGGTTAATGCTTAAAAATCACAGTATTGTTGCGAACAATATAAAACAGGTCTCTAAGAGATGATTAATGTAACAACAGATACAGTATGATAATAACTTAAGTACTGTATTTTATTTTTCGTTATCGTTTTAGCTGAACCCTCGGGGAATATTCGTCGAGGTAACTGTGGTCTTCATGTTTCACACGTTGTGAGTTTAAGTAGACATATTCTGATGGATTATAAGTAGAATTGAGTATATATAGGTGAATACGAAAACAATGCTTATAAATGCCGAATACAAAAGTTTTTTTTGAAAGATATTTCAGATTCATGACAAAAGTCGATCAAACAGTCAAAATTCAGTGTTTTTATATGGAAGCGGACAAACCTGTTACTGTGCCACTATCAGTGAGGTGAAAATCTAATGCTAAAAATAAGAGTGACATGATAAAGGAGAGATGAAAGTTAAGAACTTAAATAGGTAAGGGAACAAAATGAATAAAGCAGAACACTGGTGAAGTGAATATAAACAGAAATAAAAAAAACGATATTGGCGCTGGCGTAAAGTGAACTATTTAAGAACAATGGAAAACGATTAGAGGTGGAAGGAAATACTGAATTTCTAGCATGATTACAACCCAGTTTCGAGAGAAAGTCTACCAGATGCCGCAGTGTTCATACACTCTAAGAAAAGGAAGTCCAGAAGGTGACATCGTAAGATACGCTACATTGGGAGAAAGTGTATATCATCGGTAAGCACAAAAAATGTGGTTACTAATCATTGTTTATTCAGTATTAATGCTGTTAACAGCCAAAAAATAAACTTATAAAATTTATTAGTAACTGTCATAGTTAGACTCATTCAAATCATAGAGAAAAATTTTTTTTAAGCACTTATTTAAGTACTTTATAATTTAATAAAAAGAAGCCTGCCTAAAAATGCGATTAAAACAAGTAAGAAAAGTTTCCATTTCTAGTTGGGAATGTACTGAAGTGGAAAAAAAAGACACTTTTGGTATGCTGGTTCACTCCTGCTATGTAGATAATGGATATGGAGACCGAGTGGATATTCTAAATGAAAAGGGGTAGGTAAAAAGCTAAAAATGTGCTTTCAAATAGTTGCCCTATTCACTACTTTTCAAAAACATATCACACTTCAACATTTTAATATCACCACTAGATGAAGGAGCTAAAATGTAGGGTTAATAACTCAACTTGAATAATAACTAAGTAATATCTTTAGTTGTGGCTTGGACGCTGTCCTTCTTTCAACTCCAGATTATGACAGCTCGCTGAGATTGGCTACAAAACCCTATCATGTTTTCAAATACGCTGACAGACCTGTACTGCAGTTTCAGTGCCAGGTTAATCATGCAATTATTATTATTTTTCGGGGTTGCAATTATTAATTTTCATCACCATTTACGGAAAATTAAGTAGGTATACACAGAAAAAGTTGTAGATTACTCTATGCCTCAAATATGATGGAGATTGCGATGGTATAACTCCTCCGAAAAACTGTCCAGCGCTTCCTGGGGAAAAAGAGCATCATAGTCATAATCATGGCAAGAGAAGAAAGGTATAGATTCCAGTTTTATCGATATTAAAAGTGATAAAAATCAAGTCTAACGATATGATAGAACAGTGTTATTGGCTTTTATTAACTTACTGTTGCCATTTAGGTTCGTGAAGTCGATGGTGTGGGAACAATCGATGTTTTCACAGATTCAGTCACGGTGCTAGATCATCTTCCTACATGTTCTGAACGGGTATGAGAAGTAATCTTTCGATATTTGATGTCTTCCTTATGTTCTGTTCTATACATTATGTTGTGTGAATATCTAAGGATTATAGGTCTCCATCATCGATTCCGCCATCATCCTCGCATTCACCATTGGAAATCTTCTCATATCTGTTTTAACAATATTAATATGGGTAGGAGTTATTCGTAACAGACGAAAATTGTAAGAGAGCATTTAAAAATTAACAGCAAATGATGCCTCATTCTCTTCAACTAAAATTACATTGATATTGTACAAAGCAAATGGTAGCAATTTCCCATTGTACTATAGCGATTTCTAACCTTCAATTTCTTCTAATAATATTAATGAGAGCAGTCTCAATAATAATACTGCAATGTTAATTTTTTCCATATTCCGAGCTGTGATGAACAGTGCAATGCCGGCTTTATAGAAAGCCCCGTACGTATCCATTGTTTAATGTATAAAAGATTATTTTTATGACATAGCTTGTATTAAAGTTTCTCAGCTTAAAGATTAATTCAGTAGAACACATTCTGCATATGATTATTGTAATACTACATACGAAATATAAATTTTTTCCTAAATACTTTGTGTCACCAGCAATAACTAAACAACCTGATCACGTGCATAACATCGCGAAATGCTCTTAGCGGGACTACCCTTGTATTATTTCATTGTAGCACCGGACACCACATGCTGTTGTAGTCTTCTGCTTCCCTCTCTGTCAGTCACCAACGCAGTTTCTGCTACTAAAACCAACGT
>JAJAVP010000316.1:0-24557 GCA_020740425.3 Heterorhabditis indica
GGAGAACTTAAAATTGCCGAAATAGACATAAGTAAACAACAATATTACCTTTTTAAAACGATCATAAATCTCGGAATTTTTACTTGCGTGTCAGTGATTGCATCTTTTTTACTATAAAATTAAAGTTGAAGGTCATTGATGTTCCTTCAATCTACCTACCCATTAAATATCACACAATTGAATACGAATAAATGGTTCAAATAGGAGCCTAACAGACGAACGTTTATTTCTTGCTTAATTAATTAGAAATTGTTTACTACAACTTCTATTTTGTCTTTTATTGCAGAAAATTCACTTGAAATATAAGTAATCGTAGCAAAATGCTAAATTACATAGGTAGCACTGTTTTTATATGCATTTATATTTCGAAAGAGCATGTTCTTAGAGGAGATTAGCAGATCACATACCTGAACCGCAAAAATTTTGCCGAATGTCATTCTGGTATTAGGCACTCCCACGACAGTTATTTCGTTCATCGGTGGTATTTCCACTAGGAATTCTGAAGGTCGTGGACATCTTTTATTTTAAAAATAAAGCAACTAGGCTCCTATATTACCGATCCAAATTTTTGTGTCTAAAATGCGTTTCTCGTATTTTAATGCAAATACTTTTTAAGAGTGTTTCTAAAATATTAATAGCTAAAATTATCCTCCTACACAAGATAAACGAATGTTTGGTATCTACGTCGTTAAAATACAAAAGCCGTCAAATTAATAAACTCTGTCAACTACGATTACTGATTGGGATGTCGTCATTATGTTCCTTACTGCACTACTGTAGTGGCAATAAAGAGTTGCTAGAATTCGTCTGACAACTACTTTCCATGCTTTCCTTTTACTGTCACTTTGTGCAGGAAATAGCAATATACCTGCACTAAATGTATTTTCCCATGGATACGCACCTGTTTTAGAAACAGAAATATAAGGAACTTTCGTTAAATAATTTTTGATTGAAAATAATACGCTTTTAGAAAATTACGTTTGACCTTTAAAATTTAATTCTCTTGCCAGCTGTATAATAAAAAATATCATAAGGATTAATATCTAAAATTAAAACGTTTGACACCATAGAGCAAACTTTGTTAACTAGGTTATTATTCGTTTATAAGTAATTATGTACTCTTATTTACTAATCTTATTAATTATTAATTATTTTGATTCCTCAGAATATGCATTTTCATGAAAATAAGCTTCCAAGTACTGTAGACGTCAGCCACCCAAGGTGTTATTTATTGAAAATAAGATTAACAGATAATAAATACGTAAGTGAAAGCTTTATTACAATCTAAGTGAATGACATCTGGGTAATATCAGCTATCCAGGATATTTTACGGGAAACGAAATCAGCCAACACATATTACTCGGTTGAGGCTGAAATCTTCTCGTCTTATACCGTCGTCAAATTCAAACAGTAGGATGTCCCCAACGACAACTCGTCCGGCAGGCAGTTACTTTACCGATAAACAATAAAATGTTGTCACATTAGAAGTTATAGTGAGGGGGATTCATAGTATTCGAGGAAAATAAGTTTGTAATGTCTTCGGTTTATATTGCATTTGAATTCTATGAAGGACGTGTTGTATGTTAAAAAACAGTGTTTCTGGAAAAAGTATCCATTTCCATATAGGCTAACAGACGTATTTAACTCATTAAGCTACTTAAACCAGATAAATGACTGTCGTTATAAATTTCCAATTATGAAAGCAACTCTTTTAACTCTGATTCTATGAAATGACAAATACCTTACAGAATTTAATACTAGGGGAAAAACACATAACAATGTGTGTACTGATTTCTAGCAGAGCAGTACTCCGATTCCCTTCTGGCTATAAACGAGAAGGGCCGCTTACCACAGATTATAACGTAAGGGGTATCGTGCATGGGTAGTGCATCTGCTATTGCTAATTTTGATCTCTCCGAAGTTCTGTGAAGGTTCTGAAGTTCTTTATATAATGTTTAATATATACGCAAAAATTTACACATTGTAGCAAATTAGTGGTATATCTAAAGAGTAGACAATAAAAGGAGCGATTTCAAAAGGTTTCTAAATTTTCCGGACAAAAATTTCAAAAGCGTTTCTGAAAGCTGAAAATCAGGATTTTCGGCCATTTTAACCCTATTAGCATATACCACACGTCGATTTCATAACTATTGATTTCCGCGAAAATAGCTGTCTGGATCTATCCTTTAAATCCTGACCTATTCTCCAGATAGATTCACTTCCACTGATGAACTCGGGTTAAAACTAATTGAAGTACGGAACAAAATGACTCCGGAGGTGTATAAATGCTGACCATTAGGTAGGATTCAGATGGGACGTATCAAACAAAATTTGTTGGCCGATTTTCAAGTTTTCAAAGAGGCTTTTAAATGTAATTTTTGCAGAAATTAAAAAATTAAACTTTTGAAATCTGTAACTTTTTGTTAACTTTGTATGTTTAAAAATTAATTAACTGACCCTAAAAATTAATTTTCGGAGGCCAGGACTGTTGCATGATATTTGGTCACTATTTCCGGATATTCCATCATCATAGTCTAGTTCATCCGAAGAACTAGAAAAGACAAATGATACTCATTAGAAAATTATAAAGTCCATTATTTTGATGTTTTTTCTCAACTGCATATAATGGCTTTAATGTCCCTGTATTAATGAAACCATTAAAACTAATGTATCTATATATTTTCGGGAAGTATAGCTGTGTAAATCTTTTAAAACATCTCTAGTTATTTTAAAATTATTTCTATAGTTAAAAAATATTAAATCTTTGAAATTTTCCGTCAAAGAAAAATATATAATTCAAAATAATAAATAGTATTTGAAATTTTACTTATTTTTGACCCACACGTCCTCATCTTCTAATCGTCTGCATCTTTTGCCGGTACATCTAGATTTTTTGCTCTTTCTAGCATAAATTCTATCGTCGTTGGATTTCAAAACAACTCTTTCTATTGGTTGTTCCATTTGTCCTATTTGGTGATAAACAACAGGTGAAGAATCAGAAACAGTGCCAATTGTTGGGCATGCAGGACATGTGCACCTTAAATATAAATCAATTTTAAAATTATGCTATACTAGGATATGGTCTCAGGTTTACCTACATAATTATTCTATACAATTTTGAATTAGCCAGTTTGAGTCAGTTCAAAGACTTCCAACACAATAGGTAGAGTTTGAAATGTAACTTTAAATTATCAAATTATTACATAATGAAGTTTAAAATTCAAAATTTTGTGACTAACTTTAAGTTGTTAATACTACTAACGAACCCGCATGGTGCTCCAAATAGGTTGAAGCATCCGTAGTTAGCTGATATCACGTTGAAGAAACCAAGTAAGAGAAAATTATAGATGATCATTTTCTGAACTTGATCTAAATTGTAATATTAATATATAAGGGAATATAAGACATAGAAAATCTTATAATTTATCGTTTTTATTGTGATTTGAAAAGTTATTTAATGCTATAATTCGTCTTTAAAGGTAACATGTTCTTTGATGATTGATTAAGCTGATTTGACTTTCTAAGTACTTGATTTACATTTCTTTACGCATATTGAAAATACTATTTATTCTCAACGTACCACTTCCTAACGGTCTTTGATAAAAGTCAAGTGATAAGAAATGAAAACTAGCTAATTGATTCGTTAGCCTTTTTATACTCATTTCAAATATTGTCTCAAGTCCAGTCCCTAATGGAAATCGAAAGGCGCCAATGTAGCACCAATAAGTTCTATTTCTAGTTTTTACATTTCCTTCACCACGGACGATTCTAAGGGAAACAAGCATTTAAAATTCAATTAAATATATGGTGATAATAAAGCAAAGCCAATTTGCATAATAGCACTTCGGATATTATTAGAAAATCGCTTTAAAAACATTAAAGCAATGCGATGTTTTTTAGGTTACGCAAACTTTATCATACCGTTCGGAACAGTTTTACTGTTAACTCTAAAATGCTTTGAGTATAGAGATCTAGAAATATTTCCAAATCTTACAAACAGAAATGTAGAAAACTGGTCGGATTACAGTAATATACCCACTGTAAAAGATGTAATATTTAACTCAATTGATTATTTTCAGTGTATATGCTGGAATTAACTTTTTAGGGCATTAACGAAAATAGAATACAGATTAGAATTAAGTTTTCGATATTTGACTATATTTATACTCCAGTTAATATATTTTATTGTCCACTATCCCATGTTCTGAGTAACATGAGGCTTATTACTATTTTCTATAGCTCCAAGTGGAAACAAATTCGCCTTACAATTATATGTAATATATGTTGAGTCAATTGTTACTGTCTTTGTATAGGTCAGCGGCTGGCCCATCCTCATGTTCGACTGAATTTTGTGGAGTAGAGTTGAGTAAGTGGAGAGGAAAAGATTCTTGCAAAACATGCCTCGGCATCATAAGCAGTGTAAAAGTTTGGAATTCAAAGGTAATCGTGGAAGCCCAACGGAACAAACATTAGGTTTTGACTCTAAACAGAACTTCGTGTGACTTGTGTCAGGTTTTATTAAATCCTTACGATTATTCTCTTGTTCTATTTTCATGTTTCTCGTAAGCTATATATGCCCGTGTGAGCAAAAACGATCGCTGCTTTTTCCTTCTCTCAACTGAGTTTGGGCATAAAATCGTTTATTTGGATATTAGTGTACCCTAGAATATATCTTCATAATATTTGTCATTACATGTAAAGGATAGATAGCATATTAACGAGTAATTTGGTTTGTTTGTATTTTTATAATCGTTCTATTCTTTCTCTTTACTTTTAGTGATTATTAGAACCATCTAATTATCATGCTTTACTAACTCTTTGATAAAGTATGTTTGGAAATATAAATAATTTGCAAATCAAGGTTTATTTTTAATATATGTGTACAGATCTATTTTCTCCTATGTAAGATATTTGATTATTATATATTAATCGGTTTGAAATACGTAGCACTTCCTTTCATCGTTTCCTTCGGCACAGTATCTATAAAAGGTAACTAATATTGCTAACAAATGGTGCAAATGCTTATAATTAATTTGTTCCATTAAAACCATATAATCAGCATATTTATATTCAGATATTTTATGCCCACCTGTAGGAATCTGGATGGAAATTGATGGTTTCATTAGTACAAAACACGGAAAAGCCCAAGTCAGGATAAGTCGTGTTTAACTCGTGGTGAATGATGGATCGCAAAGAAAACGAGGAGAACGATGAGTTGAGATTCTGTTGTGTTTTTTTAAATTCACGCATAGAAAAAATTATGTCTTTTATAAATATATGTATAGTATCAAAAAATTATTATTTATCTATACCTTTTGGATTAACTGGCTGAGTTCCATACTATTGCACTCAGGATTTACTGTTGCATTGTTATTTTCCATTTCAATTGCACGCTTCTTTCTAAAATTTTTAGAATAGTATATGGAATAAACCTTAGTTTTCAATAACTTATCCGAGTTTACCGTCCGTATCCTCCTCCGCCACCTCCACAACCACAGCCACAGCCACATCCGCAACAACTGCAGCTGAAACCCAACAATATTTATTAAAATCATGCAACCGTATAACAAAATCCGAAATAATGGCATAATCATAGAATAACATTTTAATTAGTTAGTATTGTATTTTTGGTACTCGTCCCTCACCATGAGTGACATGATTGACAGCAGCATGTTTGTTGGCAACAGCAACGTGGTTGACAGCAACAACATTGTGGACAGCAGCAACCTCCTCCCATAAGTAAAGCGTATGTAGGCATAAATACAACAAGTATGTAAATCGAAAGCATAGTGCTGAAATTGCTATATTAAGCTTAGTATATGCGAAAATAGTTTACAACAGTGCGTCAAAATTCGTTAAATTAAATAAAAATGTTAGAAACCTAATTAAGAACTAAAAGTTGCATATTATTATTGAGGGGTAACAATGTGATATGAGGCTTAATAGTGCTATCACGAAATTGGTTTCCCTATAGAAGGCAGTCGTAGTGCCTTAATTCACCAACGCGACACTGCAAACATCACAAGAAGCTTTATGCTATCAGCACATTGTTGGCATCGGAAAAATGTTATACCTCTTCGATACTTTTCTCGTATATGAATTAGTTGAGCATTTAGTTGGTTGCAATACATAGACCCATATGAAATTTCTAATCACATTTAGAAAACCATGTCAATAGACAGTTGAAATTTTCAAGAAATTTTCATTTTATCCAAGTAATCAAAAAAATTTCATAATCAGTTAAACGAAATTTGAATTTTCTGTAATTATACAATTCTTCCCGTTGGAATATCAAGCTTGCTTAAATGGAAAAGAAAAGTCTTATACATAGAGTAGTGAATATATTTCAAGACAAAAGCATAACGACTACTTTGTGTATTAAATTAGATTCTAAGCTAAGTCGCTTTATAAATAAGCTAATACTTGTAAATTAGCACATATGGGAAGATGGTACTTTTCTATGTGGGTTATATTAAAATTTATAATCGATAACTAGTCAATGACTGTTTAATGAAATACTGGGAGCGTAGAGAAATAATGTAAGCAAATAAACAGAAGTGAGAGCAACTGAAACATCCGCTGATAAACTACCTCAGACGATGGGATGTCTGCATGGGGAGGAAAATCGTAATGAGCTTTTATATTGGCCGTGAGGTCTGGTTATGTTATTAGCTTATTGACACTATTAGCAACTGAAGAGATCTTATTATTGTAGATATGTATTGGGGTAACGTTAGTTTTCCTCTTACTGAAGGTGTGCAAAAACATGTTTTTCGTAATGAACCTTCTTAGCGGCGGAAGCAGCCGGCTTCGGAGGATTCAGTTGATTGTGTGATGTGCTAATCAGTCGTCACGTATCAAAAAGCTATTTTTTATTTTCTATAATATACTAGTAACACTGAACCTATCGGTTTTCTCTATAAATATTATTTAAAGATATCAGCTGCTTTGCAAAAATACTTTGGAAACACAATTTCTCACATGACGAATTTATTGTTTTAATATAGAACTTTCGAACAAAAACTTGATCTTGAACAATTTAATTTATAGAGACACCTTATTATGAATAAAGCTTGGCAGACAGCTTCAAACCTGGAAGACGTAGCAGTTATGAGCCGCGTTACCTTCAACACAGTACCTGCAAATTGCGAACTATTAAATTCATAACTTTCCTATATTTTATAACGCTCTCATGCATTAAGATTTTTAAACTCTGATATAAAAAAACTTTCAAGATCTTAAATTTTTTTATTTTAACATTATTCGTCTTTATTAATAAGATATCACTAGATAAATTTCTATTCTTTCCAATTTAATACAAACACGAGATGTTGTAATAATTTCGTTTCCACTGTATTATAGATGGCGATTTATATGTATCTAAACTAAGATGTTTCTCCCTATTTTAATACTCTCATTACTTAAAGCATTTTTGTTCGAATAAATTATGTTTTTCTAACATAAACTTACTTTTGAGAATCTGCTTGGTAACTAACTGTACCGTCCACGCAAAATACCGTAAAGCTCTCATCTGGATATAGTGCATCTAATTCTTGGTAGATCGCCGATCGAACAGCAGATGTAGATGTAGTATAGAGATGCTATAAAATGTGTTCGATTTAAAAGAATGGAAAGCATTAAATACTTCACCGCAAATTTAACACAATTATGTTGAAGCTCCATTTTTAAAATTTTGTTAGACTAGTAAGCTGTTGTCTCGTAGTTCAAAATATATTTACTATAGAGTATCATTTGGTTGAAAATCTAAAAAAATTCACGTAATTCCAGCAAAGATTAAGGTTAGGCGTATCCCTTTTCCCCTTGTAGAAACAAATATTAGCAAACTGTCGTAAATCAATGATTTTTTTTAAAGTGCGGAGTGTATTCTAACGAAAATACTATTTGAATTGTCAGTTTAAAAATAGAAAAGTCTTTATAACTTTTCAGGTAAGAATTTATATGAGGCGATATAAAACTAAAAAAGATTATAAGTACCGAAAATTTGGCATTGCATATTCCTCTTCATGATTGTTTATTCTTAAAATTTGAAATTGGTACTGCTACTTAAATCTTTCAGAATGCAGCCCATAAAAATTATATATACACAGTGATAGTTGTATAGTTAACGTGCTCTCGTTCAGACTCAACGACTCAGTCCACAAGCTGCGTCATCAACATTTACTATCCACTTTAATGCCACTCAGATTAGTCTTGGTGATGCATAAAGATTACCTTCTTAATTATTTCACTTATTTCTCCACTATTGCACTGTCCGTTTAATAAACCATCTTTGTCTTGACCTTCAATGTATCCTCGAACGTGTCCAACTTCACGTTTTTTCCTAAGTAATAATATATTCTTCAATGCAATTTCAAATAGAACAATTTGTTGAAACTTTTATTCAAATACACACAGGTCGTATTTAGGGCGTATAATCTTTAATCTACACATACCGTTTTCCGCATCCTCCTCCACAACCACATCCCGAGCAACCGCCGCCACAACAACCACAACTTAAACTAATGTTTTATACGACTTTTGTTTCAGTCAGACTTATCTATTCCCTCCGACATTCCCAGACTACTGTTATTTTTTGATATCGATACAGTTTTTAAAAATTTACCTAGGTGGTGGTTGCATGCAACAAGACTGTTGGCAACAACAATCTCCACCTCCTCCAACACTAGGGAAGAATAGTGAGTGCACGAATGAGCAAGAAACGAGAAGAAGTACAAGATGCATCTTGTCCAGAATATACCTAGTTTAATTCGTGTTAAACAAAGTTAACTATGAACTTTGCTTTCAAATACAAACATTTTAGGATATTAAATTAATTAATTTATATATACGGCTATAATAAACACAGCACAGATAAATATTAAACTTATTTGTATCTTAAATGTAGAAATAGCTAAATAAGAAGTGACTTATAGTTGATAGATAAGTAAAGGCTTACAATTTCAGTGAGAACTTTGATGAAGGAGAAAGTAAACGCGTAGGTCTTTTAGGTGCTTTATATTCGTGTATCCGATATCCTGTCTCACTGGTTTTAACCAGGCGCTAACCTATTTAGGTTCGTTTGGGTGATACAATGCTTGTTCCTTTTATATTTTCACCAGAATTTAACTCCTCCAAAGTTTAATATAAAACATACATAAAATATTTCAGTAAAAAAATAACTTCATTAGTCATTAATCTAAAGTGGGTACAAACAAAATACTTACTGTGTTGAAACTTTGTGCTATTTGTCATTCTAACACTAGTCTTCCCGATTACACATGTATTCAGCAAGGTTTATGGGGATGCTTAACAAACAAAGTCTTTAGATTTATAATTCAAAAGTCAGTGACCCTCTAGTTCATCCAAATTGAATTCAGAGGAAACGTCTAGACAATCGCTGTGCGACACATTGGAGTAATCGAAGTTTATACAAAGTTCTGGCCAAGACATATCGACAAACAGTGAAGACGAAGATAGATGAGGACGTATGTGAGAGCACAACATGCTAACTTGACAGAAATCTCTCCNCTCCTTTCACACGTCACTTATGCTAATGAAGTGACGACGATCGAAAGACCGAGAAGCTTTGAGCAGAATTTGGTACGCTAAATTTTACTCAATTTTTAGAGGAATTTTTTAAAAACAATGCAGTTGCTATAGGTAATTTTGTTTGTAAATTTATAATTTCAAAACGCTCTCAGTTTGTTGGTATTTATTACGGTTGTCATCTAAACTTCACTGTTTCATTAACTAAACGCAAACTACTGGTCTCTCTAACTGAAATGATTTGCATAACCTTCATTATTGTATTTTACACTTTCACCGATATGTAACTTAAAATACTGAGAATAAGCAAGCCCTTTTTTTTAAAAATGGGTTAGAATTTAGAGAGTGCAACAATTCAATGATTTGTTCCTTTATTTTCACTTTCTATGTACTTTTCAAAAAAAATTTCTTTCTTTTCTAATCCTAGTTTAGCTAAAACTTCTCCAAACAAAAAGGATTGAAGATTTTATAAATTTTAGTCTAAGTTTACCAGTGACCATTCAAAGAACTTTATGAATTATTGAAAAGTACTTCAATAGTGACCTTATATACAAATATGACTCCGTTATTTCTAGATGACATCTTTTAATCTTTCTTAACATCGCTCTTTTCTTCTTCTTTCTTTTCCTCAGTAGCAGCTCTGTCAGCTTTAGTCTCTGCTTTTGTTTCTTCTTTCTTTTCTTCAGTATCTTTCTTCTGCAATTTAGAAGGATAAGGGAATGTGACCTATAAATTATAGGGCTTATTTCTAATTGATCATATAATGGGTTACCTGTAATTTCTAATAACAGGATAAAAAATAAAATATAACAAAATGTCAGGTATAGCTATTACACTACTAAAAGTAATATTAATATAACCTTATACTATTGCATTATCCTTAAGCAAACCTCAGTATCTTTCACCTTTTCTTCGTGTTTCACATTAACACGGAAAATGGCACAGTGGACGTCATCTATCTCCACTTGACAGTAGTCATCTGCATCAGCAACAAACACTGGAGGCTGGAAATTATATTATGAGAAGATAATTCAATGGAATTTTGGAATTGAAAGATAAATATTCTATACCTTGTTGTTACAAAGAACTGTGTAGTCCTCGATGTCGGTAAGTTTCTCCTTGATGGCATTAAGTGAGTGAACGACGTCGGACTTCATGTTCTAAATTTGTTCAGAATAAGTATTTTTAGAATATGTTAAACCGATTGATACAATATTAATTCTAACAAGAAAGTTAAATATATGGAATAGATAGATTATATACCTTTACAATAAACATGACATTTATATCTATGTATGAACTATAAATAGAAGTATCCAAATAAATTGGACTAATCGTAAAAATATTATATATATATGATAAAGATATTTTTAAGAATACTTTTGGTTATATGGACACTATTTTCACCTGGAGAAGAATTTGCCTAAGTTCTTCGCTGTTGCATTTACTGATGTCTTCATAAGAAACCAAATTGGCTGCTTCACGTTTTTTCCTTCCACAACCGCCACATCCACCTCCGCATCCACCTCCGCATCCTCCTCCTCCTCCTCCTCCACATCCGCCTCCGCATCCTCCTCCTCCTCCTCCACATCCGCCTCCACATCCGCCTCCACAACCTCCTCCACAAGATACAGGAGGTGGAGGCGGTGGTGGAGGAGCACATCCACAACCACAACCTAAATATATTCTGGATACTTATTAACATAAGACGATATTTGTAAACTTTTTTATTTTTTAACTGTTAAAAACAATTTTTATACGTACCTCCACCTCCACCACCACCGCAACCTCCTCCGCATCCTCCTCCTCCTCCACATCCTCCTCCACATCCTCCTCCTCCTCCTCCACATCCTCCTCCGCATCCTCCTCCACATCCACAATCTCCACCGCCACCTCCAGTCATTGGAAATAGAAATGCTGAGGCAATAGTACACAAAGTAAATGCTAGAAGTACCGATCTCATTCTGAAAGATTTGAATAGTAGTATGAATATTAATCTTTGACTCTAAAAGTTTAGTGACTGTGAGCACAAATAAAGACGTCCTTCTATAATAGACCACAATGCGGTGAATATTTGGTTTCGAAATAGAAATTTAATGAAAATGAGAGAAAAAAGCACGAATGTATTTACGAATTAATTTTCTAGGACAATTCCGCGCTAGGCTCACTCACTTTACTTTAGACAGTATGATTATACAGTCAAAGCGGCTCTGTCTTCCTTATATAGAGAATCACATGGCGGCTTGAGCTAGCATAAACAGCTCATCCTGTTCTTTGTCTAACACACTTCCGTATGAGATACCAGTAAGAGATGGGAGAACCAGCCACATTAGCGAGACGATTACAAAACTGTCCCACTTAACCTAGATTAATAGTTCCAGAAATAGGAGAACAAAAGTTCGTTTTGTAAACTTGGCTAATTTCTTATGTAAGTTGCACTTTAAAGTTTTCAGTACTTAAAATCGTTTCCTTTAGCAAGTTTTATACATAGATCGAAACCGTTCGAAACATAAAGGTTAAACAAAATCATAAAAGATAACCTCTAAGTGATTTCCTTAAACCATGCACAGTGGAATGTGCTAGGGTATATAGCAGCGGCCATAGCCTTAAGGCAGCCCCTATTCAAGTTCAGTATGTATACTTTGTCACTAATTTGAATTAATTCGATATTAGGAAGCAGATTGAATCTCCTACTTCGTTCCACTTTTGTGTCACTCAACTTGGTGACGCAGTTTGTGAAACATGTCATTGAGCCCAAACTTAGAACTCCCCAAAGCTATACGGACTGAATTTTCTAATTAATATAGGAATACCGCTTTTATACATGCTTAATCATAACTATTTTCTGAAACCAAAGTATATGTAGAGACGTGATCCTCCAAAGTAACTATTTTATAGTTAATAGTTATTAAATAGCTAATCTATGACATAAAACTAATATTTTAATTTATAAATCAGTCGTTCTGTGTGTGTGGAATATGCCCTCTTTCAAAAACAGTTTTATTGCTTTTGTAGCACAGTAATAAATAATACAAAAAATGACACTATGTACATCCTTGTCGTTAATTAAGATTGTTTTTTTCATATGAGATCTGTATAATAATAGGATAATTGTTCTAATATGAGTTATAGTCTAACAAATCTCTGAGTACTGCGTCACACTCCATGATATCAAAAAAGGTAATGACTACCAGTGAATTAACCAATTCGTAAACTTGCTCCTGAAATAGTCTTTGAATAGTTACGGATGAGCCCATAAAAAGTGATAAGAGGCAAAACTAGAAAGAAAGCTCTGTTTAAACTAAATACTTGAACTAAGATTTTAAATAATTGGATTATGAGAACAAGGCATAAAATATAATTATACTTACAAATATACATGACATGACAAGGAGTAGGTTCCCAACCCTTTCTACTGGATCATCTCCTTTATCTTGGATTAACTTGTATAAACAATTAATTAACATATTCCTTTGATTTTCACAAATTTTTCGACCATTTTCATTGAATTTGTAGTAACCTGAAAATTATAGAATTGATTTGTGAGCATTCGTGTTTGAAGGTATGTTACAAAATCAAGAGAGAATTATGGAATAGATAGGGATTTGTTTTTAGAAAGGTTGTGGTAATAAAACAACGACTTTTTTTCGTCTTTTATTATCTTTGGTAGGTTTTAAGAATATGAACTATTTTTAGTGAGATTGTTTTAACCCCGGCGACATTTCTAAGAAGGACGACTCACAAGATTTTAGCATTTATGTTTAATCCGGTAGAGAAATCTGTTTTCTTTGTTACGCTTAAAGATCAATATTTCGTACATATTTCAATAGTTCAGTTACTAAAGTCATACAAGCAAGTAGATCCAAAAATCAAACTTTTGTAAAAATATAGAATGTGAAGAATTAGTTCAACCAGGGAGCATCTTATGATGATGTGCTTCAATATATGATGCTCTTGGATAAAGGCGCGAACGAGTTATAGTAGTTAATAAGATGGCAGATGCCATCGGAATCATGAACATCATTATAGCTTTAAAAATTAGTTTTGAAAGCTGCGTTAGCAGATAAGTTGAATTTAGAGATTAGTGTTATTAAAACTATTTCAAAGTGTTTCTATTTCATTTCCTAAAATAGTTTTGATTATCATGTACGAAAATTTAGATCAAGAACGATCAGAACTCGTGAAGATTAAAATGTCTATGTAAAGTACTGAAAACTCGCAAAATTTTTAGAGATTAACAGAAGAAAACGTTTGACTTTCTCTATTAGTTTATACTAACATTTTTTAAAATGAGTTATAGTGTGTCAAAAACATCCGAAATAAATACTTCGCTTGTACTTTACATAATAGAATATATGATTTGGATTTAGCTGATTTCTGAGTACAGAACCAGATGCCTACATTGCTCATTGTCTTGCTACTACTTCATTCTGAGACAAGAGGTTTTTGGTGCCGGGTTTATCTCATCCAGAAACTGGACTTTTTGCATATGTTTCATGCTCCGCATAATCTCCGATCGTCTTCCTTACATGCACGACTTGTTCGCTACCAAATCTCCGAGATTGTAAGGACGAAAGATGATGTGGAGATCACTAATGTGGTAGCGGAGTGCTTGATGATGTCTACCAAATGCATATTAGTGGCGTAATTATTCAGGTTTATTTAGGGAAACATGAGAAAATGTGCGTTTGAGACTAAAAATAGCACTACACTTTGAAATTTATGCATAACCTGTTTAAGATTATTTGTATTATTGGAAAACTCTCTAAAATAAATGTGAAAATATAATAATAAAATATGGATTCCCAGAAACTAGTAATTTTTTAGAAGAATGAATAATTTACATATATGCCAGCACGCCAAGGCCTTCAGTAAACAAAACTCGCTGAATGGTACATCAAGTGCATGGAACGGTTCAATCATCTGTTTCCATTGAGCAATTTTGGGAGGCACAAGAGATCTGAATTATTTTAAACCGGATATCTGCATAATTCTGTTTTTGTTAGCACTTTCATTTCAATTTCTTGTTTCTTCTAAAATAAAACCCTCTAAAATACTCTTTAATTCCCAATTTCTAAACATTTTATTTGCTTGCGAAATAATTACTTACTTATATTTCTCGAAGTCCTCCTTCGAGGAAAAGAAACTCTCCGCATTAGGTTCTTCTCCAGACAGAGGTAGTGGATTTAACACAATATATTCGGCACTAGTTAGAACTAATATTTTGTCTTCAAAACCTAACCGGCAGGTATAGAAAGCCGTGTCCATAACGCAATCAACTGCGCAACTGTACCGATAGAGCATGTTCTAAAAGAGACTCGTTCAGTTATTTAAATAAATACGACTATCTACTCTAATTATTTCACCATTCAACCAATAAATTTTATGGCTTCGCTTAGAGGAAATATATTCTGCTTGAAAAACAATGCTTCATAATAATGCCATTAATGGTAATAAATATCATCTACCCATTTTTGAAAATGAGTGGGACAAGTAAATCGAACTAATGTATGAAAAAAAATTATTAGTTGATTAACGTCTAAAAACAGGCACCTTTTAAGAATTGAATTAAAGGAATTACCTTTTCAGCTTTCTCCAAGCGGTCGAAATCAAGAAATGAATTGGCATAGTCATACAGCATGATAAAATCAGGCCTAGCATTTCTGCTATACGTACGATAATCAAATGGACGAAGATGTCGTCTTTCGAACGGCTGGAAATGAAGTCAATTTTCAGAAAAGTATATAAGTTGGTACTATGAAAGATACAATCCTTGTGATATTGAAAAAAAAAAGAGTTGTAGAGAAAAATTAAGAGAAATTTTTTCTTTTAATACTCAGTGAAACTGATATGAAGCAAAACTTTAGAAGTGATGAACATACACATTCACAGAGTGTGTTAAAAACATCTCTCATCTTTGCGTCGGTGTACATGATCTTTCTTCGGTCGTTTAACGCTGCTTCCATTTTCATATAATGTTTGGTAACCCGCTGAATAGTTTCGTCGTCATGATCAAAAGCTGAAAATAAGGTCTTATTGATAAACTTAAAATAATTGACACATTTTTAATTATAGGTTCTATATTAAAGCTTCACCGATATACAGATGTTTTTAGTTCAGTCAATTCAAAGCTATTGAACACTCTTTGACATAACTTTAAATACTTAGAATTACATATTATTATGATAATACTTACAGGGAGATATGCAAGTATTTGGAAATCCATTAATACGACCTTCAGAACTAGTTGGAGTTGTCCTGCAAGGAGAAACCGACGTCGATGCACTATCCATATGAGGACTAGGTTCGTCGTGTAACTTACAGCCAACACCACGTCTTGACTGAACTACTGAAATATACTCATATTTAAATTTAGTGCAATTAAAGTTTTTTTTAGAAACTTATTTTTGTGTTTCTAGATGAGTGATTTAAACATTTATTAAAATGGTCTTTGATCACCGAATTATATATCTGATTCTTGCATCTTTGTTGTTTTATTATTTAATAAATGTTATAAATACCTAGTTATTAAATAAATTAACATTTATTTGAGTCGACCGTATTAACTGCCAATTAGAATTGTGATACTACAAAAATGATCCTTCTAATCAAATTTAACTTTTTGTTTTAATCGCCAATACTGCAGTATTAACAACTCATAGCTAAATCTCCCACATCCTAAATTTGTTACACAAATTGTTCCAACTCGCACTCCAAACAATCTAGTGCCCAGACAATAATGCGGTCTCAAATTGTCGTGCTATCGACGCGAGAACTGAAAATAAACGGACCAGATCCGAACGTGTTTACTTGTATCGAAATTTGACCCGATGTGGTACTTATACAGGTGTTGTGACGAGGTACACTTTTAACAAAACTCTTCCTTCAGAACTCAAACTTTGAAGTATATGAACACGAACTATAAAGTATGCACTGGTGTCATAATGAACGCAGCAAGTTAATTGGGTATGATTTATTTTGAGATTTGTAATCGTCTCACTAAGAAAGAGGTGGGTTCAAGTAATTATGAATGAAACCAAACTTAGGTCGAGATTAATGATCAAATCAGCTTCAAGGAGCCATAATTTCAGTTAAAACCAAATACATTTTATCTGACAATACAAACGAAACAAACCCGGCTGGTCCTTTGGAATAACGATTCATCGCTCCGATGCTCCTACATACAATGTTTCAATCGATATGCTTGACTGGAAATGTTATAAAACATAGTTTAGTCTACGTAGTTTCACTATCGAAGACAGCCATGAATCCTTAACAGGTTGGCTTATATGGCTAGAATTTAATTTTACCACCAACAACCAGCTTCAACCATTGTCTGAAAACTCAAACATTTAAGGATCTATACTTTATCAACTCCAAGTCTAGGCTTAAATATTCGTGCCGTAACATAGTTTGTGTTATAATTCGCAAACCTTTCAGATTCCATAAACCATTATATCTCACAGACCTTAGAGATATCACAGTGTAGTAAGCCGCATAACTATTTTTTGGCTTTTTATTGAATAGATTTTAAAAAATCACTTTTTTAAGTGTTTTCTCTCAATATGAAAAAGTGCCAAGTAGAGTTAGGTACATTTCAAAGGTGAGAATTTCCAGCGTAATTTATTAGATATTTCTTGAAGTTTGCAAATACTGTATAGACATGTATTATTGCTTTTCCCGGTATCGATAAATGTTAAACTCTTGACTAAAATATCCCAGGTAGAACACCTTCAAAATATACCGCATTGTGCACGGCACTTTTCATCGTGGGAGAAACCACTAAACCATCCATAATATTGATATTGAGCTCACAAGGCGACGTATATGAATTTAAATGAAAAATATTAGCTTTCAATCAAGATGTGAGCGAAAAGCCGGCGGAAATTCATGTATGGGACTGCATAGACATGAAAGGCTCCGTTTTAAGCACAGCGTTGTAGCATTCATTCGATTAATGGTTATGTGCTTAGTTTTAGAGATAAACAGCCCTAGATAACAAAGCTATTCAAAACTGTAGTTTAAATGGAGACATTGACCATGATTCTATTACTATTATATTTATTTTATATTTATTTTTGTCTTTTTGCGTGCCTAGATTTCGTTCATTCTAGAACCATTTTAAAAAGACCTGTAATTAGAAGTTAATATGAAATAAATAAACTTACGGTGTCTCTTCATACTAGCCTCGATACACTTGTTGTAACGACAGTGTTTACATGCCATTCGTAACTCTAAATGTGATATTCTAAATACTGGAATATCATCTCTCAATATATTTACTTTGGCTATTCATTCTGTTATTTCGGAAAAAACCTAATTAAGAATTTAACTCAATTTTGAATTAATCATATTTCCAGAAGGCAAATATGCAGAAACAAATAATTTTTTCTAATCTCTGAAATGAATAATGGTTGGTACAAGAATAAGGGCTCTCTGTTTTAGGATGTTATATCTAACCTAAATGAGAGCATATTTCGTCGGTAAGGAGATTAGAAACTTCCAAAGGCGATCCCATAGTGCCGACATAATCGACAAATGTACGTATTTATGCTTGCTTTAATAGCGTCTACCAATTAATGTTATTTAAACAACAGTGGAGTGTTTTTCTTCGTTGAAATCTAAATAAGGAACTCATTCTTTAACAAATAAATTTATGTGGGAGTGTAGAGATGTTTAATCGGAGAAAAACAATACCATTTTTATCAATATTAGCATTAACTAATAGTTATAATCTATATAATATCATATTATAACCAGTTTTACTAAGGTTAAAATTACTTTTTCCTATAGTGATTACTCCCAAAAATGCGTTAAAAACATGGTGTTCACCAGGAATTAGAATACTAATCGATATGGCAATCTGAAAGTTCGCGAAATAAATGGCCCTAATTGTATGTGTACGTGGACTACAGTACATTCTACCACCTGACCATTTAAAGCATAGTGACTATTTCTGTCGCTTTCTTAATCTATTTACAAAATCACAACTGCTGTTAATTCGGGCATTTTTGCAGGTATGACAAATAAGCTTAGATTTATCATTTGGTTCTCCTCATTTTGATTCGAAACTCTGTACCGTTTACAATTTTAAAAATATTTTTAATTTTCATCAAATTTAACTTCCATTCAATTTATCTAACCATGATGAACTTTGCATGGAGGTCGCTTTCCGTGACACTTATAGACAATATTCATGGCAACAGTTCGGCGAAAGAATGCAGCACATGCCTTAATAGATGAAATTTAAACTCCATAGATTTTTAACTTATAAATCATTCCACTGCAAAATAAATGTTACCTTACAAGTTCTAGCACCAAAATGGAGGGATGAAGCTGCAGGAGATGCGCAAACTCCACAAATAGATTCAGGAGACATTCTGAAAATGAAAATAAAAGGAATAAATGTTTTAGCTGATAGAATATTCTTAGAAAACTGCGAGTTTTAATGAAAGTATAAAGTATGTTGGAGCTTTTTTCGATATAAGCGAGTAGATACTAGCGGGATACTTACAATACAAGTTGTATATTGAAATCACCTATAATTTGACGTGTACTGATATTGTTAGCAGCTACTTAAAATCGGAAGTGTAAAACATCGATTGGGAAGTATTTTTCTAACAGAAAAATTCATTTTCTTGGTACTTATTTAATAGTAAGCATAATTTGACAATTTACAATGCGATATCTTAGAATACATTTAAAAAAAAGCATTTTTCATGACATCATATAAGAACGAAAGGCAAAAATTTATTAAACCGAAGCAAATGTGTGATGTTATGTTACAACGACTAATCAACACATACACATCACACAAAATCTGTTGATAAGAAAGCTATTCGACTCGGAAAATAGTGTTTAAGACAACATAAGCAGCTCAGCAATTAAGAATGGGAGGTAACTTCGTACGAACAGTGGCTGGAGACGGAAGAAACAGGTTATTCACTTAATGTGGCAACCGATCGCAGGTAGCAGACAGATTCAACAAAAATCCGCCACTTCGTGAGGAAATGACTATCTTATCAAAAGAGGATTGATTCTAGCAGTTGTTTTGCCTAAGTAGTGCAAGTGACATTTATCAAGGAAAACAAGTACGCATAATTTGCGATATATATTTTAGCGCTTGTTTTAGATACTATTATTTTGCTAGATGCATTATTCATATATGATAAAAATCCAAATTGTTATCATTTTGTTGGATAGAATTCTCGAAATCATGTGATTCAGGGACCGGAATCACTTCTAAAATGTTATCAAGTCAACTATAGAAACTTGTTTTAGGAGATAGTGTTGGTGCATTTATTAATAACCAGTTATTACGAGATGAATCCAAGTTAATTTCCAAGACTCCAAAAATTGATACATACATTTATTACAAATATAATATAAGGAGGAATATAGAGTGGGGAGAATCAAGGTCCCTGGTATCAAAACGATTGAGCGTTGAGAAAGAAAATGAAATAATAAACCTAGCAGAATCATAGCTTAGATTTTATATTTTATAGTAAATATTTTATTCTTCATAAATTTGTTTTCAACACAATTTCACTGGAAAATTTCACTTTAAGGAAGTGTCAAGCACTAAAATTCTGTGAAAATGTTATTACCGCCAAATATTACAATCATATAACTGACAAGTTTTAAGCGTTTCTAACAATTTTTCAGTTGACTGTGTGATGGCAGAAAATTTCCAAAATAATTAGCTGTAGGAAATGACATCCTATTTGGAAAAATGAATATTATGAACTGAAATCTGTGAAATAGTTGTATTATAGAAAATACAGATCATGTTATAACTACTTATTATTGATTACCAAGCCAGGGAGTCTAAAGTCGTTAAATTAGGTTGGGAAATGGCCCAGTAATTCACCCTTATTTATTCGATCACCTCATGTAGTTAACAATCAGTGTCGTATTGCTTGCAAAATGTTTATGCAACTTGCTAATCAATTACCCGGGCTTCATTAAAATCGAGCTTTTTACCTTCTACTTTTTGGTATAGAAACTTCTATATAGACTTTATTTGTGAAAGTAGACGAAAATTTCCGTCTTTGCAGTGAATATTTTACTCAAATCAGTATATTTTAGGATTTTAGCTTAAAATTCCAAATTTACGTAGTTTATAATTATTCTAATATTATATATATATAGCAAATATTGCATCTCCCTAAATGTGCTTCTGGATTATGATAGTTATTGAGGCTTAGGCCGTATAAATAGAAAATTCGTTTCATTTAAGTGTTCCTCATATGATAGTTACTGCTGCATGTCTCATCCATTCATCGGTAGAAATATTCTCTTAATTTATTATAACTCCAATCGATATAACATCTTAGGAATATGGTATTTGGATATTCCACAATATAACCATTTCTAAAAATTATTGAAAGACCTCACTGATTATGCATCAACACGTCTTTCCACTAAGGACTTTCACTTTGTCATATTCGCCGGATAAAATTAGACTTTCGAGCCCTTAACCCATTAAATGGATGATGACCTTCCTCCAGATTTTCATAGGATTTTTGAATTTAGTATTTGTTCTATAAAGTGATTTAAAAGATAGTTGTTAACTCTTATCAGAAGCTTGATAGATTTCTGTTAATTCCCCGAGCAGTCTCACTACAAAAAAAATCACCTCAGACAAAAAATGTGCGAACATTTATTGTGTTGTAGGTTTCTTTAAATATATCCGCATATTTTAAAAATTAATATTAAAAGAAACCTCCACAAATAATAAACCGAGTGGAACGTTATATTATTTTATATCTTACACGTTGTTTTAAATTGGAATTTAAAATTATAAATAAATTTTCAAAATGTATAGTGACAAATTTTTTCGTTAATATACAACTTAAGTTAATAAATGAAGTTTAATATTGCATTATTTCTTTTCATATTTAGAGTACTGTGAGTAATCTAGATTGTTGGAGTCTCGTTAATTATACTTTTCCAGACCGTGGGAAGTGTCTAGTCTGAGTGATGCTTTCAGTTTAAACTAGTCAAAGAAAGTGTTACGATCAGAATTAAAGTCATATTTCAATGCTTTTAAATTATAATGTGGACCTCGAACAGCACTGTTTGCAATAAATACACAAGTTTATCACTATTGGTGAAAAAATACATCATTAGAATGATTTCCGGATTTGAGTAGGTAGCTTATCGGTCACCGTTGACGTGTTCTTCTGATAACAGTGCTTTATAGACAGATTTAATTGTTGACCGGATAGGTATTCTCTAAGAAAAGAATAAGAGAGAAAGAGAGATCAGCTTGGAAATAAATTCTAAACTTCCTAAGTTTTATTTCTTAATACCTAGAAGTGAACTAAAGCTAAACCGTCGCTTATACTTAGAGAACTTTTCATGGAGCGAAGAAGCATAGTAAAACCTATATTTCTATATTTTTTAAATATATTTCCAGTTTTGCTTACTTGCAACTAAACAAATAACACGGGAAGAATTTTAACAACTTTGTATCCACTAAGGGATGTTCCAGTAGCAAATAGTTTTAATACATCAAATTGTATTAGGCTTAGAATATAAAACTGTGATAATATATTAATGCTCTTCTTTGCTGACCCTAGAAGAGAACTAGCCACACACGACTGTCAGCTGAATGCTGATAAAATTTGAAACGTCTCCCAATATTCTGTTTGTTGAAGAACAGAATCAATATAATGCACTTATGCTGTGTTCTTCCAAAGTCAGGGAGTCGTTGATAATTTTGGAGGAAAAACAGAAACTCACGAAGAAAGCTAAGAAGAAGTTCACTTTCACAAAATATAACTCTTAAGTGTATTTATAGAAGCACTGCCAAATCAACTACTTGTAGTAGTAGAAAAGTAAAATAATTTTAAGCAAAATGAGTTAAACCTATTAAATTAAAATTCCATAAAATTTTGAGTAAGCATTAACGGAACGAGAATGATTTCATTACCCCATCTCTAATTCATGGTTCTCTTAAATAGCATGATTATTGGAATACATTTTTTAAGTTTGAATTATGTATTATAGTCGAAGTATTTCTGTTATAGAATACGGAATACTAAGAATGGTTTTAAAGTTCAAATCTTGGTGAAATACGCAGGTTTTGTTCACTAAAATTATATTTGAGGTTTTTCGTTAGATTACATATCTCTCTTATCGTTCCATTTCATCACTCAGTCAATAACTTAAACAGTTTGAAAACTTACTGCTGACTTTAATGAGTTTTGGATGACTAGGACAACTAATCCGAACATAATATATTTAACCAATTTATAATACATATGGCTTAATAATCGCTTAGTTATTGAAAGAAAGCCATAATATAATAAAACGGGAACTAAAACATTAATAAAGTGTAAGTTAAGGTTAGGATTCTACTACTGGATTCACTTCAGTTATACTTAGATCACAAAGTTTTACTAAACAAAATGAGATCCTTCTAAGAGAGGCTGTTCATGTGAACAGCCATGCAATAATATGCAGAATCAGCGGATCTGGAGGTCAAAGTACACAGAGGCAGCTCGATGATCAACTGCGATAAGTAATAGGGTGAGTCAAGGTACGACTGGACGACCTTCAATTTCCATCGCTTAGTGGCCGAGGTCAGAGAAGGAAGATGATGAAAAGACAAAGTCTCAACAAAAGACCAGCTTTTCTAGATTATAAATTTTACATTGCTCTATGAATTTAAATTATCATAAGTAGACATTTTTCTTTTTCTACACTGTTAATTGATTGATTTTGTAGGTACTTTTTATAAACGTAATTGGCGCATGGAATTAAATTTCATAGGGTAAATGAAAGTGGAAGCTCCTTTAGAGTTTTAATGAATTTAAAAAACGACTAATGGAAGAACATAAATATGTAATAACTACAATAAATTTCACCATCTACTCAGAAACTTCTATTATCTACACTCAGACTACTTCCTAAAACGAGGAAAGTTAATTAATATAAAAATGCTTAGAAAGATAAAATATGAACTAGTTATAAAGTAAAAGTATTAGAAAACAAATCACGATTATAAAACTAATATATATTTAAAAGAAGAGATAGGTAACACTAATGGACCTTAAGCGATATAAAGAAAGAAATATCAAAAATTGCCAAAATTGTACTGTGCGTAAGTGGGACGATCAATCGCAACCCAAATAGGTGACTAAACGCTTCAACTAAGCGGTGCACAATTTAAAAAATAACATGGCTTATCAACTAGAAGTAAAGTATATTTTGCCGCAACAATATAATTTTTCCGACAAATTTACGACTTATAAATCGCTAAGTAAGTAACGTTGTGTCCACTTTTACACCACTTCATCAAATGGGTTCCTGTCCATTAGTGAACAAATGTAGATTTTTTGCATTAGTCTGTATTGCTATTAAATAAAGATAATAAATGTGTTGCACTTTTTGCTCAGGTCACTGATATGGGAACACTGTCATGGCAACCAATACTGCATAATTAGTCTTCGACAAGCTGAATGAATATTGGCGTGAGTATCGCTTTATGACAGATTATTTTGAAACATTCTAGTAGGTAATTAGTTGTCTTTAAAGATAAGTGTACAATAAAAGAAGCGATGGATAGTTACAGTGAGTCATAATGATTACTTGAAATTCCTCGTCCAATGACGGGTCGTTCACATGAATACCTTGTGCTAAAACAAATTTCAAATTTCGAGATCTAAAGTGAATCTAATTATTTTTTACTATTACGATAAATTTATATTTAAAAAAGAATCTTATGAATGATGAAATTTTAAAAATGAAAAATATAAAGCGCTAATGCAAATACGTACAATTCCGAAATATCCATGTGACACTTATTATATTAGCCACTCAATTTCATTAAGGTTCACTTTAAACAGTAGAGGTTATTTCCTCCTTAGAATAAACTTTTTTTAAAATTGGTATAAATAAATTTGATAATACAGTTGTGTGCATAACTTTCTTCAAAAGGTGCATTTTAGGTCTATAAAGTTCCACATTAGGATTTCTATTCTTTTTTTTTCGGTTTGTCGCTC
>JAJAVP010000316.1:26165-38483 GCA_020740425.3 Heterorhabditis indica
AGCGAAAAACCGAAAAAAAAAGAATAGAAATCCTAATATGGAACTTTATAGACCTAAAATGCACCTTTTGAAGAAAGTTATGCACAAAAATATAGTTTAGGCTATAATATTGTCATGGATAACTTAGTATAATACGGGAATTTCGCCAAATTTTAGGCCAAAATATAGCTATTCTGTTTTTTTTCTAGAAATGTATCTTACTTTAATTATTCTTTTACTATATAGATTTGAAATGTATCATTCCTCATAATTTTCTCGTGTATTTTTTAAAGTACATTGATATTGGAAATAATGTCTAGGCCTGGTATCAACTCCTTTTCCTTTAATTGATGACTAGGGCTTTAATACTGTATTATGGGATGAATTTTCAGTCATATATATTCTATTTTAAACGTTGTAATACACTTCATACAATGTACGTAACTGAATTAGAACTTAGATTTTTGATGAAATTTGCTGAAAGAATATTACATTTGCTCATAGATGAAAATATATCTTCTAAGTTATCTAAAGGAATACTTTTATTCTTTTGCAATCGTTATTATTTATGACAGATTTAAGGCATGATATTGGCAGTTGTAATAGGTCTAACGGCGAGTTCCATCTTCAAAGAAGACTCCACCGTCTACAGCGCAATACTTTGGACAAATGCCCTTCTCCCCGCTTCCTCCAGAATTTCCAGCCGAACCGGGTGGTCCAGGATTTCCATCGGACCCAGGATTTCCATCCGGTCCAGAGGGTCCTTTAGGCCCAGGTTGTCCTAGATAGGAATAATTAAAATAGAAGCACAAGATAAGATTCTTATATCAATATATTACCTGCTCCTCCAGGAGATCCAGATTGTCCATTAGATCCAGGAGGTCCAGGTGGACCTGGAGGTCCAGGGGGACCTGGTTCTCCAGGAGTAACGGGTCCAGAGGGGGCAGGTGCTCCTGGCTGGCCAGGAGAACCTGGGGTTCCTGGATTTCCATCTGGACCTGGAGGTCCTTTGGGACCGGGCTCTCCAGGTGTAGACTCATAACTAGGTTGTGCTGGACTTCCATCTGGTCCAGCATCACCAGAAGGTCCAGGTGGTCCAGGGGGACCTGGTGGACCAGGAGGACATGGCTTGCAAGGAGGTGGAGTAGTGGGTTCACATGGTTGAGTTGATCCACTGCCTGGGTTGCCATGTTGGCCAGGTGCTCCGTGTTTTCCTGGTCTTCCAGGTTTTCCTGGAGTTCCTGCGGGACCAGGTGGACCAGGCAAACAACATCCGCCACACTTACCACCTCCTGTATTTGTTCCACCATTTGTGCCTTCACCCTCGCTATATCCTGCTTGCCGAACTGTTCTATTTGAATTAGGAATATTATTAAGATGGGTTACTTCACTCCATATTGTTTTTGCTGATCCCTAAACATAATTTTTATAATTTAAAATTTGGGAAAAATTTATGTGAATTTGTAAAATAATTTTCTTTTATCTGAAAATTTAATCCTAACCTTGCAGAAATTAATTTCATGATGCATATTCTTCTTTATATGGTTTACATAATTGTAAACCATTGGAAGAGTAAGACAAACGGAAAGGACTGCCACCACAGAGAAAGTGACGGCTGAATAAGCAATGAAGCGATAGGCTTTTAATCGGTGTTCGAGATCCATAGGAAATAGTGGCTTCCTTATGTCGCCTATACCTTATATACTGATGACTCTGCTTACGTTAATTATATTGGCATTACCCGACTATTTTCGATTTTTACTGTCGTTTATTAGGTTCAAATGCAATTTCGCTTTCTTCTCGTTTGTTGCAACTTCTAGTGTTATGTTACATAGTTAGACGATATTTGATAACCGATTATCTTAAGAAAGTTGCAGTTTTTAAGTTTTGTACAGAACGTCACAAAGTACCACTTTTAATAATAAACACTTTTTCAGATATAAGTGATGTCGAGGCTGCTAAAGACCAGAAAATAAGAATTGTGTGAAAAAACGACACATTCATACAATAATAGTTGCTTCTTATACATAATTTGTTTTATTTCCTTGTGTATGAGCCAATTGATTACCTGCCTTTAATAACATAATACTTCTTAAATCAACTCACCAAGAACAAAAGGGATAGGTCTTTGTTATGATGAGTAAAAACAGCTCGAAATTATCAAAGTATAGATAAAAGAAACTTTATCTTTCGCTAGTTAAATTCGCGAATTTTGTCTAGTTTTATTGACTAAAAAGAATGATTACATAAAATATCTGCATACAATTTTTGTTGCAAGTGGGAAACCATTCCATCTATATATATCCGAAAAAATTTTTCGAAAAATCTACAACAGACTTATTTGAAACTAATCAACTACTGTAAACAAAATTGGCACACGCGCGCTGCCTAAAGCACGCTATAAATAAAGCTGAACGTGCAAGGACGCTACGTCGTATTTAGGTCTAGAGTTTCAATTATTTTTAATTTTGAAAATTATGTCTAAGAAGTTTTTATTTTAATGTCTGTATGATAAGGTGTCTGAATCTGTGGCGAAATTTTTAACATAGTACTTTTTAAATATTAAAAGAACTACTGAATTTGAATACGATTGGTATTTATAGTTACGTTTCTGGGAGTAGTTGACACTAATGGAAGTATCGCTTAATAAAAAAAAGCGGAAGGCGTCTCGACTTCCCACTAATCAGTCGACTTTAAGAAGTGGAAGAAGGCGAGAGCCAACAGGGCTCGATAGTGATAATACAGTTTCGCTGAAGTAAGGCTTATACATTTATTTATATTATTTTAGGAAAAAACGTGAAAATGTGGAGCAAATTATTTCGCAAAATAATCGCTAGTGTATCCAATAAGATGGCGCACTTATTCTACAAGATTTATTAGTTTTATTCAACACTAGTCTTACTTATTATTTTTCCAGTTGTGTAGTATTATGCACTCGGTTTCATTTTGTCATGCTGTTTAAGATTGTAAAGTAGTGAAATATTTTAAAAGTTTCTGAATGTAGCTTGCCTGAGTTATTCATTATAAATGAGGAATTGTGGTGGAATAAGATGAATAATGTTATTATAACTTTTATTATATCGAAATTTATTATCTCATATATATTTATAGAGCGGGCGCAAATTGTGAAGGTTATTATCCTCGGATACATTTTTAGATGGAATTTGGGAAGATTGTTTTTTTCTTTATTGCAATTTTGAATTTATCACTACCTAATCTAAAGGTTTTTTTCAGGAAACCTAAATTGAATAAGGCTTGTCAGAAACAACGAATTCTTGTTTTAAAGCCACTGGGAAATAATAGTAGAAATCCAGCTGGGTTTGATCCATGTTCTAGTTCGAACTCGGGGTTAGTTTTTTCTTATTGAAAAATAGTAATCCACAAGTATTATATTTTGTACTATGTCGTTATACAATTATGCTTCTATTTTTGTTTGATATTTTAAAATAGTTTTAGCTCGTCACTGGACCAGATAAGTGGCCCATTATTGCCACCAAAACGTAAAAATATAACTATTGGACAAAAATTCATAGCTGTTGATAATTTTACGTGAGTTTTTTTGTTATATTAAGTCAGTATCAGCAATTTTTTCCTCCGGCATTTCAGATTTTATTATTGTAGAGTTTCTGATCTTTGCAAGTACCACTTTCTAACCCATGCACATCCGGATCGCCTTATGCAACTTAATGTATGTTCCTGAATATTCTTTTCATGTAACACTAAATGTTTCTTTTTTATAATATTATGATACATTTAACATTTTTATAGTTATATTTAGAGCAAGTGGAAAGAACCTATTTACTGCTCTGAATTGACTGCTAGAATTTTACCAATTGTTATGAGGTTGGTAAACTAATTTTAAGTCAAATGTGTTCTGTGCTGAAGATCTATGTGCTAAACAAATAAGAATTATTCATTAAAAATAGAATATGCTTTATCAATTTTTAAATAGATGTGGTAATATGTTATTATATACTTATTTATTTTAGGGGTGACTGTAGAGTAAATTTGGAGCTTCTTCGTCCGCTTAAAGTTGGTTGGACACATTCTATTGACCACAATCTTAAAGTAAGACGGTGTTATGATCTTATAAAGCTAACATTTGAGCTTAACAACGATGTCTTTACAGGTTACCGTTCTTGATGCTAACCATTGCCCAGGATCTGTGATGTACCTTTTTGAAGGTGAGTTTATTTCAGTAGTAGATAAATATAGGATCTTATTTTTCCGCTTTTAAGGTACAGGTGTTCCTGGTGGTGCTGTATTATGCACGGGAGATTTTAGAGCTGATTCACAAATGATGGAGTCGTTTGAGAAGAATGAAGCTTTTCATCGACTTGCGAATGTAGGTAATTATATATATATATATATTTATTTATTTATTTATTTATTTATTAAAAGATGTGTATACTATTAAATCCGTTCAATAAATTATTTAGGTCATTTTATTTATGTACAGTTTGGATTTAAATAGACATTTCCTTTTAAAGAAAATAACAGTAGTTTTTCATGTTTTATAAAACTCTTATTAGTGTTGCTTCATTATGCCTTGTCGTATTTTTGATCAGGAAATTTACTTTAGACGCTCGTCGATAATATCTATTTTGACAATACGTATCTATCATATCCAATGAAGACATTCATAGAAAGGAAAGAGTCTACCACTAGGTATAGTCTTTAAAGTAGTTGATTAATTATCTTAGTAATTAATATTATTTCATGTAGAGTATTTCTTATGGGATTTAAGTTATTGTTTTATTTATAGTATTATTTGGTAAGCACTTGATTTAAGCAAGTTTTATTGTATTTTAAGGAAACGCTCTAATTTTCAGATTGGTTTTGGAAATTGAAAAACTGCTCGGTTCTCAGTGTCTTGTGCTTATACCCATATATAACTTAGGAAGAGAGGAAGCTATTGAATCTCTCAGTGAGAGAACTGGGGTATGGTAATTTCGAGTTATATGCATTAAGCTCTCTTCAAAATAATAAGTTAAGACTATATTATGACTTCTAACTTCGGAGTTAAAATTTTGCATATTTAGATGTTTTATATAATACTGAGATGAATCGATGATACATGAATTCGTATCCAGTTACAACTACATGAAATAGTCTACCTTGAGAGAGCTAATTTGGTGTTTTCACGCTACTGAATTAGAGTGAAGTATCCCCTGTATTAACCATTTGTATAACTTTCGTTTAAGGAAGTGATTTCGATGAATCAATGCCGGCTGCAAATACATGCAGTGATGCATCGAAATAGCCATTGCAACAAAACAGGTATTGCTCCACAATTTAGTGACGATTCCGATGAGATGGTCCGAATACGTGTAATACCTAGGAATATACGGTATGGAAAATGTTAGTAGATATATTAATTAGGAAATATAGTTCTTATAGTTTTAGTATGAATGAAATTTATGTTTTTTTTCTCCTTAGATTTTTAATGAATTGATATTCCACTGAAATCTACTTATTTATATTTGTTTGAGACTTTAGTCTAAGTTAGTGCTATATGAAATTCAAGGATTTATTATGGCTTTTATACTTTTTAATTTCCTTCTTTTTTTATTTGACTTCAGCTTGATATTGAGATCAATACGAAGAGCAAAAGTTCCCGTTGTGATTATTGATCTTTCGTTACAGAATGATCTGAGTAGGTATGTCATTTTTTTTGCAAAATTATATTAGTGATGAATATTTGGAGGACTATGGACCGCACTGTGTTATTTGTTTATTTTAGATCTCAAAAAGAATTATTTTCTTTTATTACGTCCATTTAGTTACCAATATCCGAAAAGTGTGAAATTCATCCAAATACCGTACTCTGACCATTGTTCTGGTACAGAAATAAGAAAATTCCTAACTAGGTGGGTAGATCTGGTAGTTAATTATTCCTATTGCATGAATTTTATGTTTATGTAAGCATAATTATACTTGTATATATTATCTATGTAATTGATAAACCATATTAATAACTTCTGATTGGCTTGTTTTACACAAATTCATGAAGTCGAACAATTTTTAGATGAATTATAGATAATAGTAACATGAAAATAATGAGTTTTTTTTAGGATTAATTTTCGTCGAATAATGCCAATATATAATTCGCTGTATAATAAACAGAGTGAACATCCCAATATTACACACAAAGAATATGAATCAGAGTAAGTATCCTTTATGTATTGGAGTAGTCTAATTATTAAAATTTTACCAAGACTTAAGATACTACTGTTAATTTACACTTACAGGGAGAATACTATCGATCAGAACACTTCAGATGCGTCATCATTAGATCAATACATCACAAATGCTGCGTTCATGAATAGTTCCTATTTTTCTCCCTCGTTACCCCATGACTGTGTAATTGAAGGTGTTGATGTATCGAATTTTGCGCCATTAGAAATCACCGTACTGCCTAGGCGTATGAAATATTTACAGTTTAGAATATTAGCTAATGATGCATCGCAGAAAATTTTTCGTTAATTAATTTGTTTCAATATTACTTTATGTAAGATTTGTTACAAGATTGCTTTGAGAAATAGTATGCACATCTGTACACATTTCAAGACTTCAACGCATTATTAATAAGGCATGTAATATCTGTTAATATTGTGAAAATTCTGTTTCGTAGTTCAGATTGATGTTTTAAAAAGTGTCTAAATAGACAATACCTCTGTAGTAATAGTATTCCTTTATTATCAAGATGGCTGTTGTTCTGAAGTTTTGTAGATGTTAGAAGGAATAGAGGCTTTCGATATAGCATTCAATTATCGGGGAGGGGAGGGGGGAGGAGGTTGTTCAAGTAAAGTGGATACTATGATAAACCAGGTAGATATTATCCACTAAATTTTAATAGCCATTTTGAAAGACGTATGCGAAGTTCTTTTGTTTTTCGAATAAATTTATTGAAAAGCATAGTGTTAAGACAATATGGGGAGATACATGTATTTTAAATAAAGAGCTCATCTCATTTACTTCGGGCGTAACTTATGGTACGCTAGGCTTAGGTTTTTAACAACGAGTTTTAGTAGGTCATAAAAATCTATGTTCGATCATATGAAAATTGCATGGTGTTTCTTTGTAAGAATTTTATTCTTAAGACAATTTGTTTCAGAGTTATATTGATACTAAATACAAGTGGAAGATTGGTACACAAACGTAAATCAGAAAGTTGTTGATATTATCGTTTCGTGATTCCAACATTAAATGTGGATCCTTCCCTTTTCAGTTGCTCAATCTTCAATATTTCCGTAGCGTCTAGGTGAGTTTTGAGGAAATCATCTATCCGGTCATGTATTTGCTTGAAAATTACAGATATACACAATTCTATTTAACCGATGTATTAATATATTGGAATTTGTTCGGATTTTATTTCGGTGATAACTTGTGCTCGAATCATAGATTAGCAACAAGTACAAATAGGTATGGTCCCACAACATTCATGAAGCATGCGTTCAAAGGAAATTTTCATTTTATCTATAAATCGTTTTCCTAGCTTAATTTTTATGTTAAAAAACTTGATGCTTCGATTATATGCATGCTTAGACCACTATAAAATCTCGTACTGATGATAAATAACCATTGTTTTTTTACATTCCAATCAAATAACCTTACCGTTCGTGATAAACCTTCGAGTCGCGCTTCCTTGATTACGCGCGACAGATCTTGACGATGTTGAGATGACTTCAAAAATCCGAAAAAAATACTTGGTTATAAGTTAAATTAAATATGAAACGTTGAAACATTTACATAATTTCTCCCAATATCGTACTTTAAAATAATTCCTAAAGTATCAAAAGCCCATTTGTTTTTAGCAAAGACAAAACTAAGTACAAAGTGGACATAAATAATTTTTTTATAAAGAGAAAGAAATCAATTAATCCTATTCTAAATTATTAAGTTCTAGGCAAACGTGCTCATTATGTTTGATAAAATGATTTATACTATCCAAGATTTTTCAACATACCTAGCAAAGGGTGCTTGATGCCCCTTTATTAAAGGAGTATTAATATTTGGTCTAGAAATTGGAAAGTAGTTCGAGGAATTCTTTAAATGTGAGAGATCCTGGAAATGCTGACATTACATATATCAAAAGATCCCCTTAAATTTATGAAACATTGTGCGATAATATACAATTATATGTAATATAATCAAAAATCTTAGCCTTTTTTAGTTCTCCAAGCGCATCATAACCTAAAAAGTTGAAGTTTGAATAAAACTGCTTTAAATGTTTCGATATAAAACTATATAGTAGTATTTTAAAAGTTGGTTAGCTTATACGTGTACTCATATTTATGTGTGCCACAACTTGCGCGTGAGTAGATGTTATGGATATTTCAGCTTCTTAAGTGTCGAGAAAACGTAAAACGAATTTCAAGGAGACTCACCGAACTGTCCAAGTCCTTCCCAACCACATTCACTGACAAGTAATCATGTAACGTGTGTTGTGTTTGTATGTTTGGAAGTAATACAAATCCTGTTATTAATGTTAATATCATTGAATCTGAATTGATTTCATTAAGGACCGCAAGGTTAATTGCCGTTAATATATTTCTAAAGTTGACAAAATTTCCAATATCTCGCAAGAACCAAAGACGTAAATAAATTACAGATTCAAATATTAATATGGCAATAAAAGCCTAGTTAAAAAATATGACGAATATACTTCTAATCTCAGAGTCACAGGAAAGTGTGTTTACAGGCGACTGACCGCGTTCCGAACAATAGATCTGCCCGCATTCTGTTAATCACTGAAACCCTACAAAAGACAGATCGGAGTGAATATACAAGGAATTTTTTCCCAAATTGTTTATTAATTTCACTGAATGATATCCATGTCTGATAGATAAAGTTTTCAGTATCGTCCAATATGTTTCAGCATAGATTCGTAATTGAAAATCCTTCGAAATCTGCCAGTTAATTCTAGGTTTTTGAAAGGAATGCATACAAATGAAAAACATAATACAAAACTGAAATATCAAGGCGTATGTTGGGCCAGTACAATTTTTTAACCAAATAAGGTAACACGCATTGTTACACAGAGACTCCGTGCACACTAAAAAAAATTAATGATCTCAGAATTTTTGCAGGAATAATAAAAAAAAAGGATTAATGAGTAACGAAGCTCTAAATAGCTTTCTGTAAGGATATTTTTACGATTTAATACTTCAGAATATCATTTCGAATTGCTACGATATGCTTCATTTAGTGATACATAAACTTTAAAAAAAACCAGTTGCATAAGTGTCCAATAGATTAAAACTAGCCTGGTTAAATAATTTTACAAGTGTAAATTACAATAAATAAATGAATATCGGATCATTGAAGAAGTGAGAGATCCCATCAGTGTTGCATGAATTAGGCGAAAAATGATGTTGGTGGAGATGGGGGGAGTTTGGAGCGGATTTCATGAGGTAGATCATTAATAACTTCCTAAAGATTCTAAAAAAGTTTAAAAAAAATTTCATTTGATTGTATTTGTTATTTTATTTATAAATATAATGGCAATGATAGTAGCTAATTTATTTTTACTGCGTCCTAATTTGTATATTTTGAAATCGTTATTGAAAAAAATTCAAAAATCATTTCGCTAATAAAATTATTCCCACCCTTATTTTATAAAATTTTTCGACGTGTCCAAGATTTCTATTATCATGGATAGCCTTTAATCTTTCTTTTGTTTCCAAAGATAGATGCTCAAATTCCATAGATGGTGGAGGTGGTAAAAATCTGCGCACATCAGGAGGCAAATTATCGATTACTCTGCGGATTTGTTCGTGTCTTTCGTACCATTTTAAAGTCTGTAATTATTCAATGAAAAATTAAAAAGGCCTCAGTTTTGAAAAATTTTAAGACCGATTCACACTTAAAATGCTTACTTTATCTCGATGTATTGCTTTCAATTTATTCTTGATATCCTGTGGAAGTCTATCAAATCCTGGTGGTGGAGGAAGTTTATCTAATATTTCACTAGGCAGAGATACCATAATCTTGTCGATGTTTTCATGCTTTTCCTAAATATGATTGTTACGATAATAATGTATAAAATATGCATTATGCTTTATTTTCATATGTATGGAACCACTTGAACTTACATAGGGAGTCATAATATTACTTTCATGTATACTCTTTAGTGCAGAGACAATATTTGCAGGGAGGACCGCCTCAAATCCTGGTGGAAGGTCCTAAACATAAATAAAATTTATTAAATATATTTCACCATTCGTTCTAGCTTTGTATTGTTGTACTTGGAATAAAATATGTTCTTAATTACGAGCCTCTATATAGTGCTATTTATTATATTGTGCATGTACCTTATCATACTGTTGAGATACTAATTGACTTACTCTTGGTGGTGGTGGCAGAAAAGGAGCATCTTGTAACAAAGAATTTGCAAGAATAATATTCAAAACGAGAATAAAGTAACAGAACATTGCTGCTCAATAACTGATGTATCGTCTTTTATTTATACGTGTCGAACTGTTTACTTTTCGTGTAGTCCTTTACGCAGATTTAAAAACATTTTCCTTTTTACGTTGCTTGTTGACTGTCAATATTCACAGTACTTTTCATTTTTTAACGCTAATCCTTTAGTTTAGAGTGAATATACTAAGCCTTTAAAACTTTAACATAACTATAAATCTGGTATTACTTTAGTTTATTATTTTACTTGCCCTATGGATCATTAGATATCTATAATTAGGTGAAGTGTGTGATCTACGTAAAGTGAATGACAACTACAGTGTATGATATTTTCAATGGTTTTTTTTAAAACTACTAACATACTGAGGAACTGAAAATGTACTAAATATAGTTCTGAAGTTTATGCAGGTAATCGTGACACGCACTATACCAAAATGATACTTGACTAGGTCCTCGGTTCTATTTGAGTTGAGAAATATAAATACGAGCATTTCAGTTTGCATAAATGTCCGGTAAAATTATTTCGTGAATACGTAGGCTCCATAAAGGTTTTACAAATGTCTTTCATAGGCCGAATAACAGAACAATTTAGCCATAGATAATCTCGAAACTTTATAGCAAAATTAAAATGTCGGACCATGTCTTACAGAATTCTTCATCGGAAAATAACTCATTATAACAGACTTTTGTTAAAATTTTATGCAACTGACCGCATAAAAACCGAAACGTTTATTCGGTTTGGCGTAAACTATCTGCCTTATGTGTTAAGTATGTAATCTGACACGAGACGTTATTGAAAGAGAATATCATCTAAATAGTATTATAACTTAAGATGCGCAGAAAAATCGAAAAAAGAAAACTGCAAGGTTGAGCGGTAGATGTCTCTATATAAACCACTGATAGAGTAAGACCTGGCATACTCATCATGGATCTTGAGCATAGGGTGAAAGCGTATCGCTTCGTGGCCTATTCGGCCGTCACCTTCTCCGTGGTGGCCGTCCTTTCCGTATGCGTCACTCTCCCTATGGTGTACAACTACGTGCACCATGTCAAGAGGACCATGCACAATGAAGTCAACTTTTGTAGGGTATGCATCTTCTTTTATTATAATGAAAATTACTATCATCTTATTTCTAAAGAAACACTTGAATAATGAGGATAGAAAATAATAACTATCATTGTTGATTTCCACCTGATAATATTTAAAGAAAAGAGTAATAATTTAGAGTTCAGCCAAAGATATATGGACAGAGGTCAATTATATGAAGAATACTCCTGCCACTAACAGAACAGCCCGTCAAGTAGGATATGGTGGTGAAGAAGAAGGTGGTGGAGGAGGTGAAGGCGAAGGATCCACTGGAGGTGGAGTTGGAGGTGGAGGATCCACTGGAGGTGGAGGATCCACTGGCGGTGGAGTTGGAGGTGGAGGACATACTGGAGGTGGAGGATCCACTGGCGGTGGAGTTGGAGGTGGAGGACATACTGGAGGTGGAGGATCTACTGGAGGTGGAGGATCCACTGGCGGTGGAGTTGGAGGTGGAGGACATACTGGAGGTGGAAGCGGAGGATCTACTGGAGGTGGAGGCGGTAGATGTCAAGCATGTTGTGTTGCTGGTCCTGCAGGTCCTGCTGGAACTCCAGGAAAGCCAGGAAAACCAGGAAAACCAGGTGCACCTGGTATGCCCGGAAATCCTGGAAAGCAAACTACTATACCTTGTGATAATGTTACGCCTCCTCCTTGTAAACCCTGTCCACCTGGACCACCAGGACCTCCTGGACCAAGTGGACCTCCTGGAGATGCTGGACAAGATGGAAATCCAGGAAAGTCTGGAACTGGATCAACCCCTGGAGAGCCTGGGCCAAAAGGTCCCCCTGGTCCTAATGGAAACCCTGGATCACCTGGAGCACCTGGGC
>JAJAVP010000316.1:56885-106472 GCA_020740425.3 Heterorhabditis indica
CCACTTGTTCCTGGAGAGCCAGGACCTGCTGGACCTCCAGGTCCTCAAGGACCTCCTGGTCCTGCCGGACAACCTGGAAATAGTGGACCTCAAGGTAAATAAATTGTTTTAGGAATATTTACTTATTGCATAGGTACTACCAATAATCCTTTTTAAAATTTGGGAACTTTAGGTCAACCTGGACCTAAAGGACCACCTGGTCCTGATGGTCAACCAGGAGCTGATGGAAATCCTGGAGCACCTGGACCTGCTGGGCCTCCTGGGAGTCCTGGGGAGCCCGGAATTTGTCCTAAGTACTGTGCGATCGACGGAGGTGTTTTCTTTGAGGACGGAACTCGACGTTAAACTCAATGTATCTGTTCGTTGTATCAGTGTTTGCTCTTAAAAGAGTCTAAAAAATGAAGTTTTATTTTATATTCATCGTAAATACACTATTAAAGAAACCTAAAACTAATTTAACCTTTTGTTACTTAAACGTTTAGTATCTTACTGTTTATAATAAGCACGTGAATATTTGATTATACTTTTTTTGACATGAAATTCAAGCCTATGTTGCCTGGTTTTACCTCAAATGTCTTGCAAATCATGAATTAAGAGAAAAGTGTTAATTGAACGCAAATATAGTTTATTCGACTGAGCAATTGAGTTGAATAAAATTATTGGGTATCTATTCTGTAAGCTACATTCCATAGAAATTTCACCCACTCTGGATATAAAATGATTAAATATAAGTCATCCGAAATACTATATATATTACAAATACTGAGTTTTTTAGGATTTGTTAAAAAACAATAAAAGGTGTCAAAATTTATAATAAATGAGCTCTATAATTTATGAAGCAAGTTATTAGCCTGTAACTGAAAATATGCAAAACAAGGCCATGTGACACATCATTTTGCGAAATTTAAGCACAGCATTGTATCCTTAAATCCTAACTCTATGAAACAAAACTCATCTTAAATGTTCCTTTAACGTAAAGATAGCTTAGATAATATAGCAAATTTTTTCAATGCATAAATCTCAAAAATGTACCTTTAATTTACAGTATGAATAAAATAAACAAAATAAACAAATAATTTTGTCTGATCCCTTAGAAAAGTTTTTTTATTAGGTCAGTAAGTTTTAAAAATTTTGGATATTTTCCTATCATTCAAGCACTCATTGATGCTTTCATAAGTCAATGAAGCAGTTATGATCTCTGGACACTTTATCTTTAGATTGTATAATAATGTTTCATTGGGTTCACTTTTACTTATATACTACGACAATTATTTCTAAGCACACTAGGAAAACTTGATAAAATCGAGAACATTAGCTAATCGCATCTAGACAGAAACTTACAAATCTTCGGTCATCTTTGCACGGGTAGTATTTTACGATCTTATAAGGAATAAATGTTCATCTAAAATGATACGACAGAATATATCATAATACTATTTATAATTTACAAGTCACTATTATACTAAGATATAAACTTTTAAAGCTTTCCGAATGCATTCCAAATGCAAAATGTTATTCTATAGGGGGCAGAATCTTAAGTTCATCTTTGAAATGTGCAGAAAGGTACAAAAGAGAACAAACTTTTTTAAGCTTCTTCGGCGCTAGCTTCGTGTCTTATAATAAATATGTTTCATGTTCTTTAAAATGATTGTATTCGTTTTAATGGAAAAGAAAAGGTGTGCATTAACTCGATTATGTCGTGGTTTAAAAACCGCTATATGAAGTTTAGGAGTGGTTAAGTTTTGTGCGATTATTTCTGTCTTGGTTGACGAGAGAATATGATTAAATAAGAGATTCAAGTACGCTTCAGATAAAGAGCAAGGTTAGAAGCTGGTATAAAATAGAGTGAAAACAAGCATCGTCTCCCAGACAGTCCATTCTAAAAATGGAACTTGAGCAGCGAATCAAGGCTTACCGCTTCGTGGCTTATTCGGCTGTCACCTTCTCTGTGGTGGCGGTCCTTTGCGTCTGCATCACTCTCCCTATGGTGTACAACTACGTGCACCATGTCAATCAAATTATGAAAAGTGAAGTCCATTTATGTAAGGTTAGGCTTTGCTAGTCCATATACAGGCTTCTCCTATTAAAGTGTTTTTAAAAGAAATTTTTTTTAAAGGAATCTGCCAAGGACATCTGGAGCGAAGTCAACCAATTAAAGAGTATTCCACATGGAAACAGAACTGAACGCCAAGTACTTTATGGTGATGCTGGTGTTACCACGGGAGGCCAGGCTACCGGTGGAAATTGCAACTCCTGCTGTTTGCCGGGGCCCGCTGGCCCTACTGGGCCTCCTGGAAATCCTGGACGACAGGGAAATCCAGGAGCACCTGGTATGCCCGGAAATCCAGGACAACAACCACAACAGCCTTGTGATACCAATACGCCTCCACCTTGTAGACCTTGTCCACCAGGACCACCAGGACCTCCTGGACCAAGTGGACCTCCTGGAGATGCTGGACCTAATGGACAGCCTGGATCTCCTGGTAATGATGCTGCGCCCGGAGAACCGGGCCCTAAAGGACCATCTGGGCCAGCTGGAAACCCTGGACCTCCTGGAAGTCCAGGACAACCTGGAACTCCTGCCCAATCACAGCCTAGCTCACCAGGAAGTCCAGGACCTGCTGGACCTCCAGGACCTCAGGGATCTCCTGGTCCTGCCGGACAACCTGGAAATAGTGGAACAGCAGGTAATATCTTTAAAGTAACATGTAGACACCACATTTTTACGAATATTCTCACCAGTATGTTAATCATAAAACTTGGAACTTCAGGTCAACCTGGACCTAAAGGATCACCTGGTCCTAGTGGGCAACCAGGAGCCGATGGAAATCCTGGAGCACCTGGACCTGCTGGCCAACCTGGTGGACCTGGGGAGCCCGGAATTTGTCCTAAATATTGTGCGATCGACGGAGGTGTTTTCTTTGAAGATGGAACTCGACGCTAATTTCTCTTTTTTAAAATTGTAGACTTAAAGCCTTCGAATTTTGATATTAAATAACAAGAAGCTTAATAAATTGAAATTTGTCATTATCGATGTGGTCTAATTTTATATTCACAATAAATATTTAAACACATCTATAGTTTTTCAACGCAGAAGTCTACTTTTCTTTTATGCTTCGGATGTGTATATAGGTTTCCAGCTTAATATTACATCATATTTGCTAATATAGATCATGTGTATGAATATATTACTAAAAGAAAAAAGTAGTCTCTCATGACGACACCTTCTAGCTATTTTTATAACATTTACAATAATAAACATGTTTTTATACTAGGGATTCTTATTATAATAAATTTTCATCTGTTAGATGACTTTAATAGATATAAATAACCAAAAATATCCTTGTTTTTTTTATTCAAATCCCCTCTTCCATCTAAATCCAGAGAGCTTATACTGAATTATCTACACTGCTTTCGTAATATGGGTTTGTGCCATAATCAACTGACTTTCTTTTGAAATTCAAAATACTTTCTCGTATCATATTATAATCTAATTTTCCCTATATTTTCTTGGTCGTTATATTGCCAAATTTCATACAACTAATGCTTCTGGATGAAAACGAAGGAACTGATAATTTAAAGTGAGTTCAAAATAAAATAGTATTCTTTACACAGTAAAGGAAACTTTAATCTAGTCAACAAAAAAGCGACATGTTTTAAAAGTCGAAAAGGTCTTTACGTATCTAAGATTATATTTATTCTGTGAGGTAAGACACCTTCGTCTCTCCTTTATTTGAAGCCTGTTCGTAGGTATTTATAAGCTCGGCTTCCCATTCTGTTAGTTGTGGCTTATATCAATAACATGCTCACGTATTCGCTGATAATCCTCATTTCTCACGAATCACTTTTACATGTTCCCGTCACAATCCAGATTCTCACCATTAGTTTATCGTTATTCGCACTGTAACTAAACAGATGTGTGTATGGCATCACTTAACCAATTTAATACACCAACTTTAATTCATTATTTATTGAATTTATTTTCATAACACAAAAAGGATATTGTGTGATATATGAGACATAACGTAAAAAAGAGAATGAGTTGGGTTTCTGAATATATATGTACACGGCTTATAAATGCCTCAATAAATAATTATGTTATTACAAACATCAAATAGCACTCTAGAATTATTGGATGACCTCTGTGGGGTCTAAGAGACATGCGAAAATAGCACTAGGCTCACGGGGAACGGAATGAAATGGTATATACGGTATACTGTTGATGTACGCCGAGATAGGGCAAAGTAGAGTATCATAAGGATCTTCCCATAAGGGATGTAATCTAAAGCACTATTGTAAATACAGCTAAATGCATATAAACAATATAAAATTAAAGTTAATTTGCAGAATAGTGTGGGTTTTTTAATTGTCCAAGTTTTAGAAATACCACACCAAAACGCAATAAAACGATTGCGAAACAAGAACAACGAAGCCACTAGACCCAATGAGGTCGATAAAAGCACATTTTTCATGAATATATTACATGCGTAATGCAAATAATAGGCGAGCCAAATACTGTAATTGAAATGGATTTATATATTCAAGAAAATCAAAATACAGTATCTGCTCGTAATTACAGTTGCGATCAATAATACGGACCATATAATACCAAGTATCGAAGGAGCACGCCGAAATGAGATAAAAACAAGTGTAGTAGTTGTATAATACGACTCAAAAATTAGCTACCGTACCCATAAAATTATAGTATGTGGTGTGATATTTAAAACTAAATCCTACCATAGTTGTGGTGTACATTAAGCATATTGGCTTATATAAAAACTCACAATATTATGCACATGACGTTGTCACCGTTCTTAAATATGATACGTAAGGGTTTAATTTTAGAAATAAATACAAATACAAAAGTTGACTATTGCAGCAATAGAGCACATTACTGAAGCCATTAATTTAGCTAATTAAAGTTAGTTGATCAAACTCTCTTTTCATCAGCAGCGATGAGCGACTGAATATCCTCCCATGCATGAGTACATCCGTTAAGTGAGACAGTTTCATTCTAAAATATTCAGCTTACATTTGATATTTACTTTACAATGAACATTAAAAGAAGAGCTAATATGTCTTATGATAACATATTAATGTCATTAATGGAAGTGGCCTAATGACGTACCGAAAATTTGAGATCATCGAAAGTTGAGAATACTGTGTCGCTATCATTTAAATATTTCCGGATATCTTCTGTACTCATAACAGCCTAAAATTGAATGTAATCAAGTTTTCTTACTTAACTTCTTCTATATATTATATGATCTACTAGCAGATAATCATACCGTAGCAAAAAGTCCCAAGCCATCAAGCACATCAATGTCCAAACTGGCTGACGACAAACTGTGAATACTATTGAAAGGCTCAACTGAGTTCATCATAATTGGTGGTCCGCCTGATCCAACAGAAGCTGGAGTGTATGGTGCTGATCCTAATATGAAGGATATTATTGACACATCAAAGCATATATTACATGACTTAGCATAATAAACATGTCAACTATAATTAGATCTGAGACCATTATTCTAAATTGAATTACTAACCAGTAAGTGATGGTGCTTCCACACTGCCATGTTGCTGAATATTCGATTGATGAGGGCTAGTTCCTTGTGTTACATTTTCAGAAGCACTGGCTAGATGAGTATCTGCATTGGTCATAGGAGGATGACCTACGGATGATGGATTTAGCGTATGTCCAGGAGTTGCTGGAGTTTCAGGACCACCAATGAAACGAGCACCAGATGGAGATGATACTGCTTTCGTGGGGCTTAATTATGGATTTTTCAGATAATTGAAATTAACAATGTTATGATTTCTTTAGATGATTATGAACACCACATCAATGACTAAACATTGGAATTCACCCAATGTCTAGAATAGAGTAACCATTTCACATATATTGTATAGATATACAATTTAGCAAAACGAACCTGGTGGTAGCAGCAAATGGGCTTAACATTGAAGAAGCACAATTATGTCCAAAGGGTACACCAACTGGTACTGAATTTGGCGGAGGAAAAGGAGAAAGAACAGCACCTGGATGTGAGAAAGGCTCACTCTTAATACGCTTTATGGGGTGCGTTGGTCCTAAAATGAGATAGTAGATAAGTCCATTGCTAAAATACTGTTTCAAAAGAGGATGAAAGTTTGGAAATACCAGAGTTGCTTAAACGTAACCAAACACCGTGACCAATTCTTCAAAAATTCATAGAGATTCGAATAACTATTGATCTTAAGCCCAATTAATAAAGTAGTGGAAAGTTCTTTAAACAAAAGGAAATCGCATGTATAAAAACAAATAAAGACTAATGTAGATATTACTCATTCAAGAGTAATAGGTTTGAGCTATTTATTACTAATGCAGCCCTATAATAATGAAGAATCTAGAATTATTAAACCGTAACTTTATAAGAGTTTATACAAATGGCATAGGAAGTTGATATATTTATTCCAAATGAAAAATACCGTTGTCATCAGACTGCCGTTTACGAAGAACTTCCTGTGATCCCACTTCAGCAGGTCTCCATTCTCCATTAAATTCAATAATAACTTCCACAACTTGCTGGGCTGATGATTTACGCAAAATATCGCCCACAAAGCAATCAATTTCCAGATCAGATATATTGAAGATAGTTCTACAAAGAATGATTCTTTTTAATTTTTACAAAGAAAAATCTTAGCAAATGGGATGAAAATTTTTCTGATTGCTACCAAAAAAACATTTTCAAAGCTATTTTTTGCGAACATATGAGTAATTATTCATAACTTACATTAAACAACCAATAACTTACTGGCAAATTGGACACTGAAGATAAGTATTCTCCACTTGTTGCATAAGGAATGGTTCCAGATCGAAACATTGCGGGTGATGACACTGAGTCGATCGTGTTGGTATCGAGATGCGGCGGGTGGTTATCCCACAAATCAAAGATAACCGAAGATTAGGTGGTTTCATATAGTTTGTGAGAACTATAAATAAGGAAAAATCTTCATAAACGAACAGATATGGAATTACCCCCATGTTATCGAAAGACTGATATTTAAAGAACTTACATTTCTGAGTGCAGATCTCCAATGTATTGTACTGAGTTCTTATAAAGAGGTCTTGCGTTACTTTACTCACTGGCTGCCTCATCACTAGTTGCATCATAAACGCATACGACTAAAAAAAATGCTTCAAATCTACGAAATAGTTGTAAAAAAGTGACAAATTTTTCCTAAAGTATCTAGTGCTCTTGTACTTTAAGAATTAAATTTTTATTAAAATACTAATGAAGGATTCTTAAATAGACGTTATAGAACACCATAGTTAACGGAATACTTCGTACAATTGTAAACAAATGTAGATAGAACTTCATCACAAATAAACTGTAGCATACTGTACCTATTTGTTAAAATTTAATTTGCTCTGGAATGTATTATACGGAACAAATATACATAAGCAAAACGTACGCAGGCACAATGCTTCACAGTGAATTCCAAGGTATTCATGCCAGGAACAACATATTGTTTCACAAATAGCGATTTTTCGACTTCAATTATTGGGACGCTGGTGTTGTTGATTGAAATCTAAAAATAACAAAGCCATAAAACGGATATATATGCAGATATATGAAAATTCTCGCCCACTGATTTTTCTTATAAAGTCAGTAATAAAATGATTACTCTAGTGTGGATTTTCAACCACTAATATAATAAATACATACTGCCACACTCAGATCCACTGTTCCCTTTGCAACAGGCCACTGGCTTGCCATTTTCTGATCGCCTTTGTAGTAACTCTTTAGCTGAATGTCCATGAATGGGCTGTAAAAGATATATCTGAATCTGAGATGAAATTTCAAATACTTTCATATAAAACTCATAAAAAGAACGAAATCTTCAGTTATATTTAACAAGTAATATAAACACTTGCATGTGATTATGTATTCATTTACCAATAGTATTTTACTCACTGTTGTAATTGCTGAATAATATCAGGTCGCAAATTAAAACTGAATCGGTGGTTTGTAACATCATGCTCTAAACAGAACTGTCGCATAATGACCTGTAAATAAAATCACATATAATCTTAAACTAAAAGAGTATGTGCTATGAAGAAAAATATTTTCTCAGTAAATATGATACTCTTGTTTAATAACCTCTTTGGGGGAAACTATGGTTGGAACCGCGTCTGCAACATAAGGCGCATTAAACTGACGGCCATCCGGTGGTACATTTGGATTAGGATATGAAACAACCTTAAAAAAATTTATCTATGTATAAATTTATAAAAGCTGAAAGACAAATAACATTTCTTCGATGAAATTTTACCGGTTGTTGCTGAAGTTGTTGTTGCATTTGCCCAAAGAGCATAGGAGGACCAGCTCGAATCTAAATATATTGTTTAGAATCACATTAACAATAATAGGAATTGAATCTACTATTGACATACAGTGTTTTATTGCCAATAAAACGAACCAAAAACATACCACAGTAATTAAGATAATTCTAGTTTTTAAGTGATGTATTATATCTAAAGACGCAAATTATTACCTATGCATTTAACTTATCATTTATAAAAATTATTGTATACCAAGGTTAAAAATATATCTCAGCCTAATCCGCTTACCATCTGTGGATTGTTTGGTGGGTAAGCTGGAGAACTCATTTGCTGATGTACACCAGTGGCTTGCTGGGCTCGTGGTCCATTAGCCACCATATAGTTAGGAGACTGCATTGGTCCAGATGGATAGCGCATCAGTGGTTGTGACTGACCAGGAACGCTGAATAAACATGATTGCGAAATTCAAATTTTTATTAAATCTCTCTTATTAAACAATTTAACATGTATTTTCAGTTACTTTCACGTAATATATCAATAATTTCAAAATATGAAAGGTCTTAGTATTATATTAACTCGCTTATCTATGAAAAATCATGTTTTCTGATTTTTCCTTATTTTCACTAACTTGTTTACTCCCATCGGTACTCCTTGATACATAGGATCAAACGGGGGTGTTGACTGCTGATGCATAGCCATTGCTTGAGCACGTCGGGCTCTCACATGAGCCTAAATCAAAACAAAAAAATTAACAACTTTTTATAATATATTATATTTTATCACTAAGTTCAATATAAGCATCCCATTTCTTAGAATCACTATTATTTGTCAGAAATATCATATAAGAATAAAGTGGCATACGCAGTGTAACTCTCGCAGAAAACATGAAAAATATTCAATAAAATATACGCAGTAGCTATTTCTAGTAAAGGATGAAGCAGGCTATCCAATAGTGGAATTATTTCCTTCCCAGTCAACTTCAAGAATATACCAACTTCTTTATAGGGCTGTTATTCGCCTATATCATGACACAATACCTCATAATGGATGCTCAGACCACTTGTATATAAATTAGTAACATGACAACTATACAACTTTGGGGACAAGAAATTCGAAAAGTTAATCTATTTGATTTGATTTTTGCAAATTTATCATGCAAAAATACATTGAGTTACAGGTAGTAGTTAACAAGCATAAACTACACTTACTAGCACCTATAAAATGACTTAGAAATAAGTAGTGCAAATAAATATACTATAAGAGTTTTAATAGATAAAATGAGGTATACTTAAAAATCCCTCTAGCTTACATAGCGAATAAAGCTCTTGAAACAAAATATTTGTTGGGACTTCCTGCCATTAAAGAAATTGTTATAATTACTTTACTTTCTTATCTACCTCGATTTTAAGCAAAAAGAATTATGCGAAAGTAGCAAGGATTTTTTGTAGAACCAATAGTGTTATTACTGCCTTCAATTCTTGTCTTATATATATATATATATACGAAATGACACATTGAAAATTGGATAGTAAGATATATTAAAATGCACTTTACAAATGAAGTTTTTCAATTTATAAAAGAAGAGTGTATGACTCAACTAATATAACTCATTGGATTTGTTTAACTACTGACATTATTTAAGAGTGAATAAATCCGAAGTTTACATAATTGAAGGTTATTAGACATGTTTACGGAAGGTGAGAAGAAAATTAGTGATATCAAAGAATATTACATCATAGCTATATGCAGTTCACAGCCTTTGAACTGATGACCACTTGCTACGCGATTTTAGTGGCAAAGAGGATAGAACAAGGCGGGACTCATGTAAATGCTATTTTTAAACTTCATTATAAGCACATTATAAATAAAGGTATTTTAAACGTGAGTGTTCTATACTATATACACAAAGACGATTCCTTCATAGAATTAGACCCCACCCACAAAAAATGTCTATTAGTGAAAAACCTGTGCTATAGCTAAACACGGGAGTAAAACAAATCTAGCAGAGATTAGTAATTCGCAAAATGCAAGTTTTATAGATGAGAGGATATCGTTGATTTAAAATTACAGTTAACGACATATCTTGCGGAAAAATAGAAGACAAACTAAGCGTTTTATAGTATATATGGCAATATAGATATAAACTAAATTCTAAGATAATAAACTACTTTATATCTAAACAGGCAATAAAGCAATACAATTAAAATAATAAAGATAAGAAATTTTACCTGTTGCATCATCATCATACGTTGTTGGTGATTATATTGCATAGTATTCTGAAATTGTAAGATATATAAACAGGACTTGAGAAGAATAACTAATTTTACGGCACCTGATCGAACATGGTGTTTTGGTCAGGAATTGGGTATTGTTGTGGTCGAGCTCCAGCAGGATCCATAGGATATGGTGAAGGTTGCATAGCTAAAAGAGCTAATTATTTATTTGTGCAAAACATGTAGAAAAGTTATTAAAAAAACCACAATAATTAAAGAAATTCAGTAAACTGCTTATAGAAGAGTACAATCGTCATAGGAAAAGTCTGAAACAAATATTTACCAACCATAACCCTGCATGGGTTGCATCATTTGAGCTCCTGGTGGACCTGCGAACGAGGGGCTTTGTAGAGGTGATGGGCCTACCATCGGACCAGCCGACTGCCACATCAAGCCACTGAAAATCCGACTATTAAACAAGAAAATTATGTCTAAAGAAGTAAAAAATGACATAGGTGAAAAATTAAAATCCTGCATAAGAGATATCGAACTAATAAACATAGAATATTGCCCAATAACTATCGTAACACAAAATAAAGTGCTCAGTCCTGCATAAAAAGTGTAAGACTAATAGGTGAAAACATTTCTTTTCTTTAGGATAGGAGGTAATTTTGCCTCACTGACAACTAACAGGGTTCTTCGGTTAAGCAAGAATATTGGATATAAAGTACATGAGAACTCAAAACAGAAGGGGAACCCGTGACGGGCAGTCTGCTGCGGCGTAGGATATTCAGTTGTACTTCATGTCCTATTAGGACAATTCGCACTGCACGGAATCATAGAAGCGACATATACAATACTTCGAATTACTAGCTGCTATAATCTCTCTTCCTTAAAGACAATACTAATTGCAATACTTGAGGAATAATGGCTGAGAGGACAATTAAAAGTGATCGTCATAAAATAAAATGTTCAGATGTCTCCAGTTAAATCTTACAACAAGATTAAGCTTCAGAATATTTACATTAATAGACCCACTACTACATGTTTGTTCCAAGTATCCAATTATAACTGTGAAATTATGTATATGCATATGATTATCCACGTAGAACTTATATATCGAAGCATTTAAATGCTAGAACAAGTGTTAAAGGAATAGAGAAAGAAGGTAGAATAAGGAAATAGTAGATACAAACGATAAAGGAAAAAGATTCACTAAGATACTGGCCGACAAAGTGCAATAACTTGTGGTTATTGGTTCACAACCCGAACGCATTAAGCTAAAACGAGGGAGGAGTGGAGTAGAGACGCGCGAACAATTGATTTCGACGGATGAATATGTGGCTAGGCTGGCCGGATACACCGATACCAAAAATAGCACCATCAGATACTAGAAGAATCAGCAATAAAGGTAGAGTCGTATAAAACGGACAAAAACATTAGGTAGGTCATTTCAACAAAATTAATATAACAAAAATAAAGTAAGACAAAGTAATAGGAGCAACGAATCCAAATTCAATCATCTTCCGTTCTCAAAACTAGAAATTCTCAATATTGCATTTTCTTGCATGTAGCTGTTTCTTTATGCATTTATTTTCTTTTATAGCAACAGAGTTATTATCCAATTTCAATTAGTTTTCTTAGAATACGATCAAAATATATTTTTAAATTGTAAATATGCGTAAAACTTGTATTCGTGTTGACCAATGAGACGAACTCTTAGACAGGAGGAGTAAAGGACAACTGAATTCAAGAAGAATAAAGAGGAAGAGGTAAATGAAAAGGTAATTGAGAAATGGATAGACAATATTTTCTAGTTGTCGACAATAGACAGACGCGTTACAGCATAATAATGTCGTAGATTGAAAATCGAATAATCGATTTGATTTCTGCAACTAATGAATGATATCATGCTTTAAACATGATGTAGAAACAACTGAGAACAGTAACACGCAAAGTATAAAACGGCGATAAAGTGGATATTAAGGTAGGAAGAACAGATATTCTGAGCAATGTTAGGGCTTGGGAAAACGGAGATCACTAATAGAAACATCAGTGGGGAAGCAAGAAAACAAGCGCAGCGGCGGTAAAACCATACAGCAAAACAATAACAAAATGTTCCTGTCCGTCATGAAGAAATTACATTATTCTTTTCAATACTAAAAATTGATAAAAAAATTGAACATAAACACACTTATCATTACATTTTAGATCAAAATTATAGGACTAAAATTATCAGGACATTGTTAGATGAAGGTAGTATTCTAAGACAAGACTGCAAAAAAGTGGGAACATAAATAAGCCAGACAGACTATTTTTCAAATATGTGATTCTGGATAGAACGACTGTTTTTGGGCAAAGTCGACGCACCAAGCAATAATAAGGTTGTTTTCATGGGGCAGATACGCACAAGAACATAAATTCGCATAAACAAACGACTCTATCCGCCGAAAACCTAGGACTGGGATATAAGAATTACGGAATAGAGATGAGACTAGCTAAGACTGAAATCGAGACAACGTGCTATGTTAAAAATACAGAGAAAAGAAAGTAGGAAAGAGAAACTAGGGTTAAGATAATGCTATTATATGAAAAGTGGAGATAGGATTCTAAAGTTTTAAATAACTCCAAGATTAAAAGAATCCTTGATATTTCAAAAATTGCTATGATGTACTGTAAAAAGCAATTAGAATCCGTTCCGGTGCTAAATCTTAGAGAAATTCATATATACAATAGTTATAAACAGGCATGAAACCGAGTAATGAATAACAATAAATGTAAATTGAGTGACCAATGATGTTACCTAGCTTATGAGTAGAGCAAAAAAATAAAAGACTAGTAGAAAATATTGAGGGTAAAGTTGAAAAATGAGTAGTATGTAAAATTTTGCTAAATGGAGTTTTATCAAAAAAGAAAAGTCGATTTCTTATCCGTGAAAATGTGAGTGAAAATTTTGACTGATTCCTTAATATTTCGTGACTGGCTGATGTAATTCTATTTGGAAATATCACTCTTAAAAACTATTCCCTAACCTCCATTCTTCATTATGTCTTTATTATAATACATGATTAAAAGTAGTCCAATCTGGTTAGACCAAGCAAGTGAAATTATAATATTTGGTTGATCTGTACCATCCACCAAAAAGCTGGCCATGAACATACACTTGGATGTGATGACCCAATACTTTATCAACGTAATATTTTAAAAGAAACGCGGTGAAATCTCTTTAGATGTTTATATATATTCTCACTACCTATACGTAAATAAACATGAAACAGTTAGATAAAGCGTAATTAAAAGATCGAAACAGAAACTGGAAGGCAGTGATAAACTTGTATAATATTTTGGAGCCACTTGAAAATATAAGCAATCAATGCGACCCACATGACCTTTCAGAAGCATTCTCTACGACATAACAGGATATTTGAATCCTATACACCAGACTACAATAACAAGAGCATCAGAAGTATAGATATATAATGATACTTTTTCTTCTAGGCATTATATAGGCGTGTAGTACAGAAAAACCACTTGTAGAGATAACTAGAAATGCCAGAATTGTAACCATAATAACCCAGAAAAACGTACCTCGGTATAAATCTCGGTTATCACAGTTGAAACAAATAATATTAAAGCTAAAATTGCCTACTAAACTCATTCAGTACAAACAGTGATCAGTCTAAGTATTGATCGCCTACTGATGGTATCGATTAATTTTACCAGATAAGAACAGGAACAAACAATCGGATCAATCGATGAACAAGAATAATTGTGGCGCTGGCGTGTCTCCGTGTCAAACGTGATATTGGAGGACCGAGGCGAAAATAGGGCCTGACCGCGAGATGCTGTACTCTCCTCATTTTCGCGCTCTCTCTGAATCATATGGCCATGCTCTCCTCAAATTGCGCACTCTATGCACATTCGTACGTCACTCTCCTTGGCGGACGTACTCTCTTCGTCAATCGCCTCTTTAGGAGGATACGGTGGCATGGGTCAGCGCCCGACGGACAGAATCCACTCTACGTCTCTGCCCCGCAAGGATATGGCATCTACCAGAACTAGATCGTGATGGGGAAATATGGGGCAATTTAAATAAAAGTTGTATGTGTTTGATAAAAAGATATGATGAGAAAAATGCAGTCACGTAGCAATGATAATGAAGTCTTATTTGGTTCATGAAATTATAGTTCTACATGCATCGATTTCCTTTACGATTGCTGGTTTTAATATGGGTGTCAAAACTGGAATATTTCTGATGATACCGTTACTCATATCAGAGAATATAAAGCTAAGTGGAATAAATGTATACTGGTTAGGTTTCGAGAATAGATATATGTATTGTACACAAAAGTCCTTTCCAGTCATATAAAACGAGTTCGAATGAGAATGGAATCGGTGGAAAAACAGTGCTGCGCGTACGACAATTGTATTTCCAATATGAACCACAAAGGTGAAACATAAGACATTGGGAAACCACAAAAATTTGGGAATTAAAACTAGTAATAAAAACAAATGTGGCTAACTGCAAGTTCTCAAATTAGTAAGTGGTATATACAGCAGTATAGTATCCGACTTCCCGTCATGAAATAATATATTGAACCTAGAACTTAAATTTAAATTTGATTGCAAGATTACTTAATTTTACATTGTTACTGATATGAGCACAGATTAATAGTGGTTCAAATGAACTCAGTATTTGAACATTTAAAAAACTAAGACAATTTATTCTTGTGGAAGAGTCCATTTTTACAATAATGTTCTGCTTTTAAGAATAACTAATCAATGGTTGTTATGGATTTAGATAATTAGGACCGCTGAAATTTTATCTGACCTATAATAGACTTTTATTAGCCCGAAGGTCAGCAACTTTCCCAAACTGTTGGAAAACTTACCCAATTGTATAGAGACACTCAAAAGTCTAGTAAATAAACACGAGAAAAAGTATTTTCCTATCAATTCGCATATTTTATGTCATCAGATGAATAGATTATCTTCATAGGTGTATAGGTCGGAATCTTTTAAGACAGTTCATAAAGAAGTATATAGGCACGCACATTATGAAAGAACTAATATAGTTTGAGACCAAAAAGCACGATTGATTTTGATATCTCTACGTGAAATTGCTATAAAAGCAGCGACTGTACGGGAGGTTGAATTGAATGATGCAAAAATAACGTATGGAGGAACGGGTTCATGCTACTGCTAGCTAGGGATCTACCGAACTAGTTTCTTGCAAAGTCGGAAACCTCAACAAATGAAAGGAATCCAGTCTTCTTAACTACATAAGGGATATAAATTATAAAAACGTTATTAAACACTATTCTATTATCACTAGGATAAAGCAAACATCCTCAAATTGAAGTGACATGTACATGAAATTAATTATCTTTTAGACTTTTATCACAATTAATCACCAATTAAACAAATTTTAATTTCATAGTTCTAGATTGAAAATCTAGAAAAAATAACAGAACGATATAAGTAATTAAAACCTCGAGAAAGTTATATACAGCGTAAGTCTAAATTTAGTATGGATTCCATATCATCACTATGTATCCGTCTGTCACCACCTAAACCAACAACTGGCGGAATCGATTCAATGGGCGTCATGATACTCCCAAGACGTCTAACATTATGAGCTTAATGCAACTGATAAAACTTGGTTAATGCAGTCTTCATAAGGATCACCTAAGAACTTTTTATCAACAAATAGTAGCGCATAGAACCAATCTAAATAAATTTTCATGCACACCTTAAGCCATTTTCCCTTTTTTTCAAAAAAATTTATTCAAATAAAAACCACTTATTTAAAGACGTGTATACTTTTGGGAAATTGTGAGTTGGAAATAGTGTAGTGGTATTACAAATGAGTAGCTAACATGGCATACAACATGTAATTTCATTAAAATCAAAACTAAGATAACATCGTGGACTATTTCTGTAATTTGTTAGCGTTTTCTGCTGTGCTTTCAAATTCGAACTTAATATGTGCATACACATGCTCGACCTATATGGCACCTGTATTTTCCGAAATCAGTTTCAATTTGGAAGTGCACGTCGACCACTGTTTGTTTCAGCGCCTAGTTCCTTATACGGCTGTTCGGCGGTGGGTGCTAGTGTTCTAATTGGTGCCACGACTTAGCCCATAAACAACTACGAAGGAGGAGAGCTAGCCAACCACCACATGCACGCAAGCACGGATTGTAAATAGGGATTAGAACGCCTTTGTGACATGGATAGCCGTTCTAGGTTTTCAACAGTTCCTATTTAAAAAAAACACTGTCTGTGCTACTTTGAGAAATAAAGTCTTCCTTTCCTAATATACATTCGATATTACCTACTTGTATCATAAAATATTCTCACTGGACAACAGAAATTTTTTGTCAATACTGAAAGAAAAATATCTCATAAATACCTTTATTGAGAGACGCTTCAAGATCACTAATAAGTATTAATCAAACAGGAAACGAATAACAGTATGTTCATAATATAATAACAATAGCGAATTGAGCATTAATGCAACCAATGAATAAAGGAAGCATATCGTCGCTAGAATTCTGATGTTACTTGAAGGCTTAATGAGCATGTACATTCAGGTCACTGCTGTGTCAGCCTAACGGTTGCGTGCATGTATTTTAATCTTGACATACTGCTGGTGGCTTCCTGAACTCATTTGCAATCATCGATTGAACCTAATGGATAGATCTGATGTGTGAATGTACTACTGCAGTTAGGTAAAGCCACCTATAATTTTATCCGCATTTCAGATAATAATTGGGATAACAGTACAGAATAAGATAAAATGCTTAGAATTTATGGCTATCTGGGAAAGAATTAGAGCGTTAACATGCGAGCAAAACATAACTTTCTTCTAACAATAAGCTTTGAAAAATGATCTTTGTATACGATTTGTTAGATGTTACATCATCTATTTGTTTTCTGAAGTTACAAATTATAATTTTATGTGGATCATATACAGCGAAAGTTTGATACGTGTATAGAGAAGTGTGTGACAAATTAAAAACATTAGAAAACTCATAATAATTTCAAAAGTTATTACTAGCTTATGTCATCATTTCTATCTAGTGTAATTAATCCGGATACTTTAGAACCCATGATTTCCAAGTAGAATGGACAAAATTATAAAAATTAATATCATTGTTTCACTTGAAAATTTCTGAAACATGCATTAATAAAAAACAAAATATGTTCTGCTACTTACTGACTACAGTAGTACTGGTATGCCTTAACCGTGGCCGATTTTCTTCCCACTAAGTCCCTAGCACTACCAAAAGAAGCTGCCTTTGAAGCACAAAGTGCATGTTTCGCGGAGATGTATAGTTGGGTGAATTAATCTATTGTAATCATTATTGGCTGCTAAAACGAAAATATTTTCAGTGCGCAGTGAAGACATCTTGGCTACACATGCACTCTAGGGTGGTCCCGTGCATAATTACATACTTGACTAAATCTGAAATGCTGGTGAGCAGAGCGGAGATAGAATGAAGGCTAAGAGAAGGAAATTAAAGAGGGTAAAATGAAGCGATAATATAATGAACGCATGAGAACGTATGGTCTCCGAAAATTACTCATACAAGTTGAGACAATAATACTAATGATAATCAAGAGAAAACTACTTCAAATCAATATAGTACATTATATTTGGTATTTGCAGCAAATATTTAACTACAGGGCGTTGATATTTGCATGTAACTCCTAACAATCTTGGATTACCGTATAAACACATCCACAAAGCAATAAACATAGGATGAACAATTTGGCTTTTCCCATCTCTGCATAACTGCTATTTAGGTAATTGTTTCTCTGAATCTCTACGTGCAAAAATTAGGTGTCTTCTGTGTGATAAATAGAACCTAATTTAAAATAAGTAGCTAAAAGGAGCTTTTGGTTGAATGTGTTTTTTTTACTTTGATATCTTAAATCATATATCTTAGATAACATGCCTTTTTCTGTAATTTCTCTTAGTTGAGAAGCTATTTCCTTTGTTCACCATCAAAATATGCAATACAACATCAGGCTAATCAAGACGCCCACTAAGGTCAGGACAAATCGAGGATTGGTCGTTTACATGCACCTATACTACAAGAAGGCTAGGTGGTGGACTTATACATTAACATCCACAAGGCGTCCAGTAAATTCTATTACATATGTATAAATATGTAAGATTTTAAAACATGACTAATTTTTCTTTGATTTTTTACACTTAAGGACATTTTGTATGTAAGTTATGGACGGTAAATTCGATTAGAATGAAAAGCGTGGGAACATAGGTGGAAATAACACATAAGATGGCTATATGCAAAATTTAAAATAGAATATTATGGGTAGGGTCATTTACTTTAAAAAAAAAAGAAGCCTATTCCAATATTTCGTATGATTATTTGCGATCATCATGCTTTTAGAATTTAACACTTTAATGCTGAAGAGACATCACCTAACAACTAATTTCAAGAATTTATTGCATATATATTTGTAGCTTCAAGAATAATGCGTTTTCACTAATTCATAATTACCATCAATGAGAAAATGGGATCGTATGACAATGTGTGCAGTGTTTTGTATTAGAGATTCTGGATGATTTCCAGTAAGAGGATTTTCAGCATGCAGTGGTCATCATGAATGCTGTGTAATGAAAGTAGATAAATATGAAGTACCTACGTAATAAATACTAAAATAACTATTATTGAATTTGTCAATCATTTTCAAACAATGTGATTAAGTAGTAGTGAATATTTTTTTCAGAAAACAAACTTTAAGAGTAGATGTCCATAATGAGAAATAAGCAGTATTGATTAGTATAACGCGCTCTATGATTTATTACTGATAGTGTGGACAAAGGTATAACTATCTCAAATTACGTTATGACTGGACTCTTCCCAATAATGGAGTATCGTGACTATGAAAGAATAATCACAGCTCTAACATTTTGATTCTTATACAGATGAACTTGAACTGTTATAGATCATTTATAGTACGTGAAAAGGTTACAAGCGAAATCAGCTTCGAGTATCAGGAAGAGCGTTGCGCCCATGATGCGGTAGTACACATAATATGAGGCCTTGTTTGTAAAGCATTGCTCAGATTAGTGAAAAGACAAATTAATCGGTTAATAATACAATCTCAAATTTCACTTTTTAGGATTATGAACAGTCACTGGTGGCATTAGCTCTTACTATGTTCCCACATTCTGAACAGATACAAATAGAATGGAAGCACTAAGCGAAATATAGACAACAAAATAAATTACCTAGAGAATTGAAACAGAGAGGGCACTGTAAAACATTCACTTCATTTTGCTATCACTTGATGTGTAAACTTATTGGATTTAAGTCAACAAGTTAATCAATGCAAAGAACCCAATTCATGAACAATGTGTGGATGGAACGATGAACGGGCATCAGGTTTGCACCCTTCCAAGCAGGCGATTAGAAGATGATGAGAGAGTATGCCGAAAAAGGAGACACCGTTTGCATACGGGATTGATGGACCTTGTGTTTCAAGGAGAGCGACGATGCGCTGAATGAGAGAGTGCGGGAATGCAGGAGAAAGAATACTGGATGCAGATAGAAAATCATATGCGGGCTAGAGCCGAATCGGCACAAGGGGCCAATTGGTACCTCCGAATTAGACGAGGGTAAACAGATACTCAGCATTGACTGCTTGAGGGATTTTCACTTTTAAAGACTACCCGTATCCAAACTAAACATCAGATCCACTTTTCCGATTCGTTTCATCTTATGAGTTAAGAGAGAGAGAAACCGAATATTGTAAAAAAGAATTCGACAACTATTATTTTAAGAAATTTGAAAATATTAAAGACCAGTGCCTTATGGAAATATGGTAGCACATGTATACTTCAGTCAATGCATCTTAACTAAAAATCAATCTCAACATACAACATAATTGTTTTTCTGAATCTCTAGAGGTATTCAGAAAGGGAGTTCGAATTGGGCGTATTTTCCAGTAAGTGAAAGATTATAGCTTTATATTTTGATTAACACCATTAAATTTGTGCACTCGAAATTTAAATTAGGTATGCCATTCCATATGCTAGATAGTTGTTATTAGAGTAGTGTCAACGGTTCCACAACCTCGGCGTGTGTTTTGCTAAGAAACACGCTCTCTTCAAGCGCACACATCACCGTTTGTCACAACAAACAAGCCAGCGAAAGAAATTATAAGCAGGGACGAATCAAAGCACTGATAGACATTGATTGATTACAAACATAAAGCTCTATAAAAGCCGCTAAATGTTGGGGTAGTTGATAAACAAATGATATTACTGAAAATAGATGAAACCATAGAGCTTAGACATGGAGATAAACGAATGGGAATGTCGAGACAATAAGTTGAGACATGCAATAATGCAATATTTGTACATTTGTGTTCTCATAGCTCTTTCAACAAAGTAAAAGGAGAATGGGTATTTTTGATATTAAAGTTTTCCTTAAGATTAAGAGCTACTAAGTTCAGTAGATATGAAGGTATACAAACATCTCTATAGCACTTTTAAAATGTTGTCTAGATTCTTGCAAATCGCCGTTACGTGAGGTGTTCTTCTATTGCACTATAACAGAGACAAGCTTCCTGCACGGAGAAAGAATTGCAGTGTTGTCTCTTTGCTGCACAACTCTCCATCATGGATCGCGTGTGTTTATGCGTGTCGCCAGCGTGACTCATGTGACGCACAGCCGCTGGCTATAATCCATTTATTGCCTACTCATTATGGACTAACCGATTCGCGTTTGCTCTTCGATATTTGACTCTCAAGCGAATCGGGATATCTAAGATTCGGTTGAAATAGTCGCGCATAATTTTTACCGTCAATACAGAGGAAAATTGGAGTAGAAAGTACCAAACGAGGCTAAAATCTAACTAAATTATTAGATCAAAAAGTGCAAACATATCGCGTCTACTTTTGTGCACTTGATTCTTATAAATATTCCTAATCTACTAATAGTATTATTCGAAAATTATCTTCAAATAGATCTTATATTAAGTAAAAAGTCTTAAATGTTGACGATGTGCCTGCTATTAAAATAATGGATATTAGAGTTTAGAATAAAATCTATGAAAACCTCACTACTTTCTGAGAGTACTATGTGCGATCACTAACTGAACAGTGTCAAAAACCTCGAAATAAAAATGTGTGATAATCTCATTTAATACAACTATTTATGTATGTAGCGTAGTTTTGGACAACAAATTTTCTGAAATGAAACTATGAAACCAAAATGTGGAAAATACTCGTAATTATATTTAGACACAATTTAATGTTAATATTTGCTAGTTTTCCTACATTTTTTATCGCGTCTTAGTATTTTTCCTGTTCGTACATTAAATCATTCGGTTGGCATTATGCAGATATTTCGATTATGTGCTTGCACAGCTGGATAGGCAGGCTTGGACGGTTTGCGACCCTGCACTGACCCTTTCTCGGGGATAAAGGAGAGGAGAGAACAATAAACACATGCATATGATAAGAAAGGGGAATGATAATGAAAAACGGATAAAAGTCAAGAACTTTAACAGTGAAAAGATAAAAGATGAAATGCATAAAGGTAGAATTTTCGCAAGTGATAACAAAATTATACAATAACATTAAAGTTGTTATTTAGAATCAATTTTAACAAGTTAAATTAATTCGTGAGTAGATATATTCGATAATAATAGAAAATCCGTGTTCCATGTTAATGCATCGGAATCTGACGCGACCATTCACTACATGGCACTACATTGTGAGAGCAGGTGGCCATGTGTCGGTCAACTTTTGCTCCGAGGCAATAATTCCGGCAAAATAAATGGTTGGCCTTGACAGAATGCGGTTCAAATATACCAGCAACATGTTACGCATAGCTCTGCCATATGATAACTATTTGCTATAAAATGTTCTCTTACTGCGGAGCACATTTTCGCCGTTAAATTTATAGTTAACTTGATATAAAAAATATTTTTGTACTGTTTAAACGTAACTCCATGTAGTGTCTACTGGAACAAAGAAACGGCTGTCATAAAGGTAAAATTAGTGGGTGAACATATTAGAGATCGAGCGGGAAATAACCCGATTGATGTTAGAATATAGGACTCACTGGGCATAAGAAATCAGGAATATGGTTTCTCAAAAAGAAATATATTTTGAACTAAAGCTATCTAAAGTCACTAAGGAGTTTATAGATAGTTTTAGAGAAAAACGGAATTCTTCTAGAAATAATATTTCTGGTTTTGGTTTACTGCAATCAATTTTCACTTATAAAGTTAGCATGTCAATAAGAAAATTGAAAAATATGGCAAATTATTTATAGTCATCCCACAAGAATGTTCATTTGGTCATGTTTTGCAAACTAATTGTTACTTATGCATAGTCACCTTTTTAATCCAACTTAATTTCTAAAACAGCGTTATTATATTAAAGGTTTGTCTTATCAGTAGGAGCCAAATTTCTAGGCTAATCTTATGTTTCCTGAACATTTGAGATTTAAACGTGAGAACATACCTCCCAGAAAATTTACCAAACACCAGACCGTTTTCCACTGTTCATAAAATATTGGTGAGATAAACGCCTTTTTTTCGAGACATTTTAAGTATAGAAAATTGTTTTTCAGTGTTAATATTGGAAAAAAAGTATAAAGTAATTAATTTATTCTCCAAACCGCTATTTAGATGTCACTGGTGAAAATACGGAAGCGCGTTTTAGCCACTGATAATACCTTAAATTGCAAGCTTCGAAATTTTTTGCACCAACGTTTATAATTTAAAACCTTTTTGACATGCATATTTTAGAAAGTTAATAAACATGAAGTGAAGTAGTGGGAACTTAGATGAGCCAATATAGTTTTTTAAAGCTCTTTGGTAAACTAGTATCTCATGAAACTGTTGAAATTTTCTGCAGTTGATAAATAACTATTTAAAAAGTGTACTGATGCCCAAAAATTGCTATAATAATTATATTATTGCATTACTGTGTGACCATCTAAATTGTTAATGCTGATAAGCTTACTCACTCCCTTTGAGAGATGAAATGTGAGAAACTTAAACGAATGAGAAATCTTTTCACACCTTTTAGTAACGACCTCTATACAGGGATCAACTGGTAGTGGTAGGACAACTGTTTGCGTTTCGGCTTTTTTCTTTTTCTTGCCTCCGTTCTTCTTTAGTCGACGGAATTGCTCATACCAACGATTGATACGATCTAAAGGCGATTGTGCCATTAACAAATTGATAATTTAGTAGAATGTAGTTATTCTTAGTTTCCTATCGGTTTCTATATTGGATTTCAATATCGTGCTAATCCAGTTAACTATTTTTAGACGTTGAGTGTTGAAATTCAGACAATCGTATGTATACTGGTACTATGAATTTATTCATGTTTTGACCTGAATTTTAGCAAACTAGGAATATACCGGAAAATCTGTGAATGGAAAATTTAAGTGACATGTTGAATAAAATAATACCTTGAAGCATGTTGATATTTTAAGAGCTAAGATAGTTTTCATTAAGGCTGTTAGAAATAGAGGTTTCATTGATGCTTGCATTCAACATAACTTGACTTATAATATATTTGAAAAAACTTTGTTGTGGTGAAATCAGCAGCTAAACGTTTAATCCTTTGTTCTGTGAGTGGCACCCGTGGGATTAGAAAACGCACGCAATGTAACTGCAATTAGCCCAATCAAGGGAGTCACCAGCCCATCTCTGGGAGAAACAATAGGGAGTCAAAGGGAGAGTGAGGGGCCAGTTAGAGATTAGATAAATCAAATCAACTGCATTCAGATATGTTAATATCTCAACTAAACCGCTAGCCCCTCTACACCATTCCCACCGCCAATAAAAAATGGTCACTTCAGCTAATCACGTTTATTTGCATTATTCAGTTAATTCATTCTCAGAATTTTTAGCACATAAATTTACTTAAAAAAAAATCACCATCTAAGATATTGATCTGTATGATCATGCTGCTTTTATTACAAATAATCGAAAATATGTAAGTTTCCATAGAAATATTGTTAGGGTCTGGGTATTGCTCAGTAACCCTGAGAATTTACAACCATTTAAACATGACTAACTTGCATTGTTTTTGCTCAGAAGTTTTCTGTGAGTAAAACAAGCTGTCACAAGTTGATGAGCCAAGACAAAATCGAATCCATCTCTCGTAGCATTCTCGACGGCTACCTATTTAGATAATTTAATCTTTTTATTTATTATTTTATAGTTAATGTAAAGACAGAAAATTTTAGAAGTTGGTTGGACAATCTTTTCGAATTATTTCTTGTGTTTAGATGTAAAACATTTTAAGAATATGAGAAGAGCGTAAAATTATTATTTTTTGTCTTTTATCAGAAAAACTAATGCTATTAGAAAATTCTCTTCCTTGCCTGAAGTGCAGCAAGCAGGTTTTCTTCAAAGCAAGAAGAGAAAGCTCTCTGATCTCCACACCACTGCGTGAGTTCAGAACATGCTGAAGGAAATGTCTCTTTGTCGCTGAGACTCTGGAATAAACCTCCGTCGCTCATTTTATGATATCTTCATTTTCCTTCTCTATAAGATATAAACAAGAGTATGCAAAACGTTTCGACGTTAAGTTAACAGCTGGTGGAATCAATCCATACTGACATTTTTTGCAGCAAGCAGTGATTTTTTAAAATGTCTTGCTGATTAATGTTAAGTTTAATATTTGTATAGGCTTGTAGTAGTCAGTATAAAAAACCGATGACTTTGCACATGAGTGAAGCCGAAGACGTTGTAGATAAAGCAGATTACTTACTGAGATTTCGTTCTTACGAACATGGAGTATTATAGAGCGGCTTATTTGCCAAATGCTTCAGTTTTTTTTTTAAAGGGAAGTCTTCATATAAGAAAAAAGTAATGTGTAAAATAATATGGATTTTAAAGAGAAAAATAATAAAACTTATTATTGGAGGAGTGGCTTTAGGTTTAAAACAAATTAGAGTTACTTATCATAAAAGAGGACGTGTATTGTTGATTGTTAACGTAATCTGCAATTAAATTAATTCTTTTCATGTTTACAGTAAGTTTTTTCTCAACGTGTGCATTACCAGAAAGGATTATATTGTTTGTGTATCGCTCTTTACAAATTGACCACAACAAAATGCAATCGGCAGCAAGTTATGGAAGACTTAGATATATCTCTAAAGACAAATCGTTTGATGAGGAACCTTCCAACTAATCAGCCACCTTGAACAAACACTACAAGACCTTCAACTCACAAATTTTATAGAGGCAAGTCTTTGATTGTTTTGCTGAACGTGTTCTTCGTAGGTAATATCATCCGTCATAGCAAATCTTTTGATGATCGGGGGTATTCATAAAATTAGTTTTTGCTGAAATATTAAACCAATAATTCACATTTAATATACGTTTGATTCGATTCAAGGATAATAACGTGGAACATGGTGTTTAATAATGTTCAAGGTAGAGCTTTTGAATGGATTTGAAGCAAGATTTTACGAAATATTAATTTCTAACTGAAATCAAAGACATCACAAGGGCTCCAGACGGTTAGGTACATTTTACACACAAACGCACTTTTCTAGAAAAGTACCAGGGCACGTACGAAGGCGAGTTTAGACTCGGCGTAGCACATTTGTTACATAGTTTAAGCCGTGAGTGTCGGCTATTCCTTAAAGAACAATAGTAGTTAATTAGGCTGTGCAGTCTCACCGTTCTCAGTAATCCGTCTTAACAAGCAAATATTCACAAAATTTGTATTTAGATTATATAGTATAATGTAAAAATTAGCTGCAAGTTATTTATCTACACATTCTAAATTTTTGCACAAAAATTTATACAAATGTTCCATTTCTGCCTTAGTTTTAAGCACGTTTTCCTCTTCTACAATATTTGTTCCATCCTCACTTTACTTAAGTATCCCATTCAATTTAAATAATAGCCTACAGTATCCCACGTTACACTACTATTCGGCTGCTGCTTTAGATTAGCCGATCGACTAGTCTTTTTCTTCGCTTATTTATATATTAGTTAGAAATATTTGCTGAATTAACAGCAACTAATATTCGCTCAAATTCCTGAACGGTTTTAGGGCAAAATTAGGTAATATCTCAGTAGATTCATGTACAAACATCCCTTACGCATTAGCAGTGTGCCAAGCGGGTCTAATCATTTGCAACTTTTTATGCAAACGAGTACTGAAAGAAACAAACGCCATGATCTGGACAAACTTATTTTCGCTTGCATTACAATGACTCAAAATGGAAAAGATGCCCTTGTTTTAAGTACTTAATGTTAGTGAAAAAGTTAGCATTGTTAGTGAAATAATAATAATAATAACTATGGAAAAAGAATTTGTTTAGTTTCTGTACTTGAATTTAAGTAAAACGCTACAAAATAAATAATATTATATGATATTATGATGCCTAACAAAAATAGGTCGATAATCTACATAAATACTTAGCTATCACATCTATAATATTATTTAGAATTTTTTAAAATCAATTTTTGAAGTCTTATTGCTAAAAATATTATTCCTTGTCGAGATTATAGTATTTTAAAGGGGTATCTTAATATTTCCTAAGCCTATTATGAAACAGGTAGGTGAAGGAAATGCTAATAATCAAACTGGCAGTATTATCAAATAGAAGAAAACAATGCACATAAATAAATGCAATATTCAATAGAACCTCTGTCGTTAAGTGGATCATAATGTGCACTCATTTCAAAGTGGCAGATTATGCGTGTAAGTATAATTTGAAATAATATTTTCGCGGGGACTGGTAGAATTTGATGCATTTAAGATTAAGGGACTCTAAAACCATGAGGAATATCCTTGAAGAAAACTGTCCAAGAAGCTTAGATCAATCGATAGGCGGGGATCGAGCGCCAAATAAGCGGCGGCAAGCCCGGTTTCTGCGATCAAGCTGTGGATAAGCAAGGCCTAAGGTGTTTCCAGACAAGCTCATCCAAATTCCTTATGAGATAGCACTAAGCGTTTATTAAAATTATTGTTCATTTTTCTGTCTTCTCAGTCGAATCCTTCACTTAGCCACACATACTGGTGTATTTTAATGGCAAGCGATTTCAATAACTCACTTATTTTGTTTTAAACAGCTTCTCTCACACTATTGCTTGAATATGACGTTATTACTTAATAATCGTATTGGCATAATTTGTGAGTGATTTTTAAAAGTCGCAAATTTTAGTTAGTAGATAATCTGGTAATTCAGTTTTACCTACTGCTGTTTCACTAATTGTACCTCAGAGAATTTCGGTGTCAAGTACGAGTATGTCCAAAGCCTAGCGCATCAAATGTGCTGTATTGACACATTTTGAAGCCATAAGAAAGTGAAACTGCGTTTGGAAGGTAAGCGTCGAATATTAATGTTTTGCCTTTGCTGAAAAGACTATCAGCAAACTCTTCGGTTGCATCATACATCTACACTTAGGCTTGTCAGAAGGCAATATGCAGTATAATCTATTAAATTAGAGTATTTATTTTATTTTAATTTACTAATGACAGCATAGCTGATTGTAATTTTTGTGGATTAACTTTTTTTGAATTCCAAAAAGTCTATTTAGCAAGGTATAACTCTATTTGCCAATTTTTCTTGCAAATAAAATTGCGATTCTATACAAAATATTTTTTATTCACTAGTTCCTATTTTAGAAGTTCAAACATTGAGTTCAAGAGTTTTAGCATGAATGGGTTTTACAGATCACTCGATAAACAACAGTAATAACGAACTGAAAAGGAAAACTAAATAAACTGTTTATATTTAAATGACTGAATAAGTAACCGTCATGGAAAAAGTGTAGTGCTAACAAATCGTCGCCGCGCAATAGACTATCGATGGAATGGAGAGTGGACAAACAGAATTAAACTGGACTTTGGGTAAAAAGCATGTGATGCATGAGATCAAGGAGCATCAAGGAAGTTAAAATCCACGAAATAGAAAACCACAAAGATGAATTTCTATGAAGATTGCAAGTCCGTAAAGCTAAGCAACTACTAAATTATTAATAGAATGGGCGAAATATTCGTTCCACATTACAAAGGAGCAACAATAGGGTTAGGACTTAGAAACACAAAGTAGCCTGTGAACTTCGTTATTTGCTCAACACGACGCATTTCGATTGCATCCAAACCTATCCGTTCCACTCAGCACTGTTTCGAAATATTGCCCAATGAACTGGCCAAAAGCATCTAATTATATATCTTAGGCTTAGGAAATCTGAGAACTCTTATTCAAAGTCTTGTTTATTTGTCATAGAAATATAGATCTCGAATAATTAATTTAGTATATTCAAATTACAAGTTTATTAGGTATGGTACTACTACAATCAGCGCATCCAATCTGTAAATATTCTTCATCTACTTCTTTTTCTCTGATGATCTCAAACTTAAGTTGCCATATTTTATGCTACATGACCTTATGATAGAGAAAATGTATGTCTACAGAAGTCAAATCTGATAAGTGTCCTTTGAAAATTTTAATATTCCATGTATTAAAATCTATATTAGTTAACTATGGGGTTTTATGAAGTTTGAGATGTATTTATTAAGCTTAGTTTAGAAAAAATCAAATGAAGTCGATTATTTTAAAAACTAGTCGCCGAATAGATAAATCTTTTGCATCATCATGCATTATTTACTCCATAGAGCTGTTTAAGAAAATATACTGTAGGGCTAATATGCGCCAATATTTCATTCTAAAAAAGTCCAACTAGATTTATGAATCTGAACTTTATCAGTAATGTATAAATGGAAGGAATGAAATTATCAGTGACATCGAGGTAAATTATACGAGGATTTTAATACGGTAAGTTTTCTCTCAGTATAGGTGACACAAGATTATTATCTCCAATATTGGAATTTCAAGGTGCAAGTATGTGTAAAATGTAGAAATTTGATTTAGTCCAACATAAATTATTAATTTGAGAAAGAGATACCTGCATCAATTTAAGGGAAAAATAACTGCAAAGCCGTGGTTCAACCTTTCCCTAGATAGAAAACACTTGCAGGTTTATAAGTCAAGTATATAATAACTCAATAGCCTTCATCAGTTTAATTTAATGGGTATTGTATTTTTGATATTGTATCTGAAAACAAAATTACATCTTGGACTTCATTCCAGCGATGCTAGTTCAGCTACGCACTTTGCCTTAACGCTGCTCAGAGACTCTTAGTGATCAAGGCCGTGTGGTAGTTTTTTAATACTGAACATAGTAATCCACAGAATCATACATCACAGAATAAACAGTGCAAAACCAACTTGCTGAATATTCACTGTTTCATCAAATCGCTGTCATTCACTCTTTATTTGCCTAGTTATTTTCTCTGTAGTGAACTATTTCAACAGCACGCCATCAAATACTATTCTAATAACCATCTGGTTTCTACTGAATATTCTTAGTCAGATTTACTAATTTTATACAGAAAATATCCAGTTGTTACCAGAGCTATTTTAGAAAATCCTATATGGAAACATTTTCAACGTTCATATATATTTGTAGTTCAAACAAATATTAAACGAAAAAGTATTTTAAACAATCTTGAAGCCGTATTTCAAGTGATATAACCTTTGTGATAAACCTCTCTATCAAAAACTTATGTCAAGTCGAGTTCTTATCACTTTAAAGGTTTCAACTGGTAATAGTTATGCCGCTTATATTTGAATTACCATATATCAAGGTGTCTTGAAGTCCATGTTTAAACTATCCCTGTCAACAATACTAATATAAATAGCGTCACTATTGCAATAAACTGGTTTCTAAAGAAATGTGTTATAATCTTGAGTTAACTAGATTCTAAATTTCTGAAGAAAGAAAACAACCTGCTGTGTTATAAGAAAAGGCGCTAAAGTAGAAGACTAGATGCTATGTAGTTGCATCATCAACTAATTTTCTAACTAGTTTCCAAGAAATGTATAATTTATCTATGAATTAATAGATACTTACTTTGCAAACTATTTAAGAATCGTCACTTTAGTTACCATGTAACTAATGGAGGTATGATAAAAATATCACATATAAGGGTATAAATTAAAAAGCCTACTTTTTATCAGTCACATAGAAAGAATGATGTAAAGTTCACTAAAATTAGTAGAATTAAATAAGAAGTTAAGATGAATCGAGCGCGAAAACGAATGATTTAGTTGTGTGCGCGGCGAGTTGCATGGGGATTTCGGTTGTTTGTCCCGGCGGTCAGAAATAGCCGCAGAGTGGACAGAACGCTTGTGAAATCGTCATCCCCGGACACTTTCTGGGGACACAAGTACATTTATTTTCTCCTATTCACTACCAATCACTACTACTCAGAATTTTTTAAAACAAAATCCAAGAGTATAAATGACCAAGCAGCTCAGTTCGAAAAGGTTTTCAATCTGTAAAAATATACTCAGCGGTTAACATGCTTGATGCAGCAGTATGCTCACAACTGCGTTTTGATCCTAGTATGCTACTGAACTGTGACTGTTTTGCAATAAATTTATTTTGTTTATTAAATATAAATTGCAGTTTTCTATCAAATGATGATACTATTCTTAGTAGAGCATTACTTTATGTAGAATTAACGTGTTCTAACCAGTGAATATATTTGCATTTGACTGATTAAAATAGCAGCACAAATAATGCGACAAAATAAATATAAAGTATATTAGCTATCGTTGACAAACATAATAGCATTGCATTTAAAATATTTAAAAATCCACAAATGTTTGCATTATATTAAATAGAAAACAATGAGAACAATACAAGTATAAAGAAAAAAAGTACAATTCTAGAGTTCACAAAAAGGGCAGTGTCAGTGCCGGTAGTTAGCGAAAAGTGAAACAGCGCCGAACGCGGATAAAAACCGATTTTGCAGCGGTTGAACGGCCATCTGGGTTATGGACACGTTGATCACGACTGTAAAATATTGAAGGCGATGTTCAGTTATGCATCTGGCAGGTTATCAAGGTAAACATTATCTCTCAATGTAGTGTGGTATGAATATTTTATCATATATAACTAAAAATAGAAAACAGCACCAGTCACAAAATAGATCTGTTAAGTGATCAAACACGATGCAACACTGCCTTATTTGGAAATTAATTGAAACCTTGGTTTCAGTGTGCAAGAATTATAAGACCCCTGAAAGTCATCAGAGTGAAGGGTGTTCTGTCTCAGAAGTGTGCATTTTAACTGCATTATGCACACACAGAGGTAATATACCACCTACCTCGAGAGACAGAGATAGAAAAATAGACTTACCATCTAAACTAATTAATATCAGATCAATAAATTATTAACTTGAATTGTGAAATATATGCTAAGGTCTTTTTAAGGAACTCAGATTTGAATTAAAATATTCTTTTACTTAAAAATCGTAGCACTGTATCTTTTTTGTACAGTTTTGGCTCATATAGATCTGCAAAGTTTGTTCTTGGTAAACTATATTTTATAATTTTAGTTAAACATCTCATCTAAACAGAAATACACCATATTTCTTCCAACAAATAATTAAATTATATGAATGATCCTGTTTTATTAACGAATGAAATTCTTATTAATACAAGATAAATGCTAAACACTTCAAGCGAAGTAAAGTGAACTGATAGTAGAGATCATAGCTCTCGTGATCTACACACCAAATAAGCACAATATCCCCAAAACTAGTAAGTTTTCGCAGTGATAGAAAATTTTGAAGAGTGGAGGAAAAATATTTATATATATATATATATTTTCATGCTTTTCAAGTAGTATGAGTGTACTGATGAGTGCGTCGTTTATAATATATGTAGGTAAATAAAAATGAGATATCATCCTTTTTAAAAATCGCTCGACTACACATATAGGCAGTTCGAGGTCATAATCAGAATAATGATCACATGAATAATTTTTGTGGTACAAGAAAAAGGCGTAGTGGATGAAACCATCATGTTTGCTCCGTCGAAAGTTCTGCTTTTGCTATTGACATTATTCATTTCATAAATTCTCGTGATAGTTCACGGCAATTGACTCACTATAATAGTAGAGTCTGCTGATATTCATGCATCATAATATTTTCTGGAATAAGAGTGTAGTGTTGGAGTGGGGAACTCATCTCCTGTGGACTAGCAACATATTGCAACTGAACGGAATATTCAGGGCTGGGAAACTCCTGTTTATATTCCTTATATTCAGCCGCCACCGGTGGAGACTCATTTTTCTTTCGACGAGTTCTTCTTTGTTCTGGAGAAGAGGCTGGTGAAAGAATACCCGTTTGTCGGTACCTGGAATCATTTTTGTTTGATATGATACTGCTTTCTTTTTTTCATTTCCATCTTCAAACATTTTCTTTTCTAATAAATGACTTGTATTTTAACTAATTATATCAAACCTGCTAATTATCTTGCTTACACATCCATGAGAAATGCAAAGAGCTTTTGAAATGGCGTTGACTTTCATGCCGCTCATATGTAGTTCGATAATCCGTGTCCGTTCCTCCATGGATAGTGGCCGTCCAGGACAATACGGGCGACCGTAAAGATTTGTTCCTAATAAATAATGTTTTTAATTTATATAAATATTCTATACCTATTTGATTAGTATACCATGTATTATCAATTCAGTAAACATTTAGTTATAATTAATCGTATACAAACCTTTTCGCCGTGCCTTTCGGCCATCCTCAGGCTTCCCATTGGAAGAGATTGTTCCTGTTAAGGATGAATCATTATCCTCTGTTATGTCTTGCTCAATGTTTATTTGATCCATACTGCTATAGAAGGGTTCCGAGACCGAAGGATTCATTCCCTAAATGAGTGCATTTTATTTATTTTCGGAAATTCAGAAATTTTATTATTAACGTTGTTCCTATTATGGAGAGTCTATTTTTCAGTGATATTGAAGTCATGTTTAGAGCACGCATAATTAAAACCAAAGTGTTTTTCAAATACAGTACATCATTAGAATTTATAATAGGCTTATAACTTGTTTTATTTCTATCTACGGAGCTTGCTCGTAGGCTTTCAAACGTAGGTTTTGGAACGCTACCAATTTGAGCAACACTGAATCAGCCCATAGAAGCTCTACTATTGGTATGTAACCTCTTTCGTCAAACATTAAAATAGTAGTCTGCAGAATTGTTATATTTGTATTTAGTATAGAAGCCCATTACTTGTAGTATTGAATTGTTCTTACAATATTTATGCTCATTAAAACAATTCAATTTTTTGAGGAATAAACGAATTAATAGTTAAGAAAATTAGTCTTAGATACCATATTATATTAATTTTCTGCTTCCAAAAGGCATCTCACAGGAATGTGAATAAGAAAATAGCTTCGCAAAGTCGTTAATACACCCAAAATTTGAAATTTTTCTAGCATAAGTGGTTGGTAGTTAATCGGATTTCACCTTGTAGCTCTTAATTATCATTAAAACTTATTTTATTCATAAGCTGTTATAATATTATGTAAATATATCTTAACTCATACATTGATTTTTCTAAAGAAATAAGAAACGCACTGTCAGGATATAATGGGAATTAATACGAATTTTAGCTACCAAAGACAATCATTTCATAGGAAAATATTGTTAGTCGTGGGTTTAATTATATGAGACTTTTTATAGCTTACTACAATATTCTCTTTTATTACAGAACAGTTATTAACCTACCCTTTGTCATGAAAATTTAAAAAAATGTAAATTAAAGTGTAAGTATAACTCGGTTGATATACGGCAATTTCTAGAAATGTGTTGCGTGTTCCTAAAAACATCAGCGCTACAGAAAAATATTCCATTTTTGCTTTATTTTTCAAATAATTTGATTGAGTTAAAATATAGATCAGAAAAGTTATAGCTAACCTAAAATACAGTGGATATAGGGGCTAAACTCTTCGACTATCCAAGCAATTAAAGGTGGTCTGTGATTGGCTAAAGCGTCGTGTTTCGATTAATGGCTTCATAAACAGTTTTCTTGATATTAATCTTTGACAGTGGTGCTTTTTCCATGTGATATATGATACTGGTATTTTTCTTCAAGGATAAACAGCGAGAACACTACAAATTTGACGCGGAGAGGCATTTAAAACACGTTTGAAATGTCCGATTAAAATACATAAAATCTAGTTTTGGACTTCGATGTTATTTATGGAGATTTCTAAGTAGCTTAACAGTATATTAATACACTAGTTTGACAATAGCGAAAATAACATTTCTGGAAAAATTGGAAAGTATGTTAGCTGATCTAAGCCTATGAAAATAGAAATAGAATATTTAAATAATTATGCTTCTTATGCACTACAGAGCAGTCTAAAAAGTCTAATTGTATTATCACTAGAACAGCACTGAATGGTCATGGACACATCTAGGTAAAGCAGATGTCGATTTTCATGAATTAACTTACTGTTTTATTTGAAACGGGTAGGAAATAGCCCATCATGACGATTTGCTCGTTCATGATGGCTGTGGCAGTGTTGCGTGTTGCGCCAATGGTCGCTCTGTCCGGGTGAAACTGGATAGCGCCTTTTTAGCTTTCCTGCCCTTCTTAGGCAGTTTACAAAGAGATGCGTTGTACACTGAACCAGCCATGATAATTCCTCCACCACTTAAACTCTTTTAGCATCATAAATGCACTTTAATAATTATATTTACTACTCGAGATAATTTATCGTCGTGTATTCATCCTCGGTGTTCTAGGGTTTTTAGTGGGAATGTCACACCGGATTATTGCAAAACGCGTTTAGCAGTGTACAGTAAAATGTATGTGTTTTGCACGTCATCGAAATCACTGGAAGATAGCAGTTCTTCTCATGGCTTGACTACCACTTGAACACATCTTAACGAAACACCGTAGATTACTAGATGAATTTTGTAACCTATTCATTTAAGTTTCAAAACAAATAGAAAAACATGTCAAAATAAGATTGTTCATATTTGCTTTATCACTGAAACCTGTGTCTTACACGTTCAAGAAAAATGTGATAACTACAATTCTACCCGGTTTCCTTTTTCACTTACAATAATCTAGATGTCGACGTGCGCATTGTCCAAAATGCATGCCCGTATTCCAACATTTTGCGCTGCGCAAAAAGTTCGTGCCTGTCTTTATATGTTCAGTACAGCATTGAGAAGAAGAATAAAAAAGGACGGAATTTCTAGAAATCAAAAAGCACCGTTAATTCAATAATATAGATTTTTAGCCAGCATGACTATGTAAGTGAATATTTTAGAATTACAATGATGAAAGAGTTGTTAGGCTAAGAAAGTTGCAATGAATCCACCGCACTTGCCACTTTGCAGCGTGCTTACTGAAAAACAACTGCACTGTTTTTCAAACACTTTATGAAAAAATTAATCCGGATTTTAAGTTTCTTAATTTGGAAGTGATTAATACTATTAGAATATAACGAAGGGTGTTATTTCACTTTCTATGTATACAGCGTTAAATATTTGAACATTTTACAAAGTGTGCTTATTGGTATAAATTTTTGAAATATTTATTGGTAATTTTCTCTTCGAATGACTAAAGGATTACAGGTAAATTTATAAAAGTAAAGGGCATCACGAAATAGTCCACAACATAGGTTTAGATTCAAGAAGTTGTTCAAAGCATGATACGAGATAATATAAGATAACAAACGATAGAACTAGTACCAACCCAACTATATAACGGATTGAATAGTTGAGTTATTCGACTGGTCTTTTTGGAGGCTTTTAATTAATACCAAAAATAAACGAACAAATAAGAATTAGACATACAGTACTCACATGTAACCAAGCGTGAAAGTCTCTCTCTAGTGTTGCTGGTGTCGACAGATCGATAATGCAGCTGCAGTCTACATGAGCCACACTCTCCTGACAGCATGGCTCTTGTTTTACGTCGTTCATCTGAAAGAGATATTTGTCTCTGCAATTCCTTTTTGAAGCACTTCAACGTATACAGATATATATAACATCAGAATTTCACTAATTTGATATGCATTTTTTTCTGGATAACTCTGCCTGGAATGAACTTTGTGCAACTATCTCAATTTATAGAAAGATGAAGATATCATTCTTTGTTTTCGTAAATATTTTATATACATCAAATTAACTTATCAATATTCTTTTTTCGACTTTTTGTTATGGTATACTAATTTACGATTTTTACTTTACTTGTACAACACAAACTTTACTTCCATTTTGACAAGGGTAGCTAGGTATTTTTAACCTTGTAAAAATGATACCTTCCATTGTCACGTATCTGTTCCAAAAAAAACGTAAATAATTAACGTAATTTGCTCGTTTAAATGAAAGCCTTCATGGATTTAGAACATGAAGTTGGTCATTAACTTTAGTAAATAAAACATTTTGAAGAGGTATAAGGGATGCAAAAAATACAATAACAGTAAAACTAGTAGGTGAAAATGAGATCTGTAAGTAAAAAATTCTAAAAGCGAATTTCATAGATGCATAACTAATTTAGGAGAAAGCCTTTTACATTTTTTTCTTCTTTTTTAACCATTAATTCACTTTAAAATAGTTGTTGTGAATGAAACTTTTAGTGTCAAATAAATGTAAGTGGAATATAGGACGCTTACTACTTTGTTCTTAGTTTTATTGTGACATAATTACCTTTTAATAAATTATATAACCTTGAGAATGAATCCAATGAAAATCAAAAACGTATTTATTAGTGATTCGCCAGTTGGTAGTGGACAGTATCATAATCATGGTCAGATAGGGACTTGTGCGCCAACTAGTCTGTTTAGTGCCATTGGAAGGGAGACATAACCCCCAAGTTACTGATCTAGGAAAGGTGGTGGTTTAGTGAGAGAACCAGCACTCAAATACTAATCAGTTATACTATACAGGTTTGAACCCTGAATAATCTATTTGATAAATCTATTATTTCCAATGAGAACTAGCACTCACTCATTTTGCCTGTCCTATTTTTAACAGTACGATACCACATCACAGCAACTACTAGGTTCTTTTAAAGCTGTGAAGAGCAAGTGGTGAAGAATTACGCATTCGAAAAGTCGAGAACTTAGTAGGTCAGTTCTGATCTATTTACTCAGCGTAAAATAATCATTTTCTAAATTTAAATTGAAAACGACAATTACCTATTATGGGAACGTAATCGGAAAAGACCTAATTGGTGCTGAGCGAAAATAATATTTGAACCATACAGTAGAGAAATTTCTAGAGCGCTGTAAACATTTATGCTATTTATTTTAATCGCAATATAAAGGCCTTAAAGAAATGTTTAGGCTTAGCTAATAAAAAGCACTTATATTGTTTCCAAATAACGACAGAATATAAGCAAAAGTTAATTGAGAACTGGGATCATTTATTCCTATATATTAATTCTTATCTCAGGCATCGAAGTTTAATGATAGCTATTGATCGTTCCGAATGCCATCGAGTTCAATGTTGAAAGATCAGGATGTATTGTATGTAAAAAGCCTTCGGCTTTCGGTGGAAGTTTTCAGTAATTTAGAAAAAGATCAAAAATATGCTTATCACACAATATTATCAAGAAAAGTCAAATTATTATTATGGCTAGTAAAGAATGTTAGGAAGTGAAAAATTCCATAGAAATTTAAGAGAAAATAACAACTTGAATTAGAGAAAATTAGTGAAATCATATAAAAGATATGATTAGATAGTCACCACAAAAGGGAAAGCCCGAGCGACGGAAGGCAACCAGCTGCTCGGCTTTCGCCATCGTTTTCTGCTAGAAACAAGTCCAAAACTAGTATTCCCTAATAAACTGTTTTCTCTTTCCTTTCCTATGTTGTTAGCTAGATGCGAAAGTGTTTCAGAACAGAGATTCGTCTCTGAGAACAACAATCCGCGTACCAGTTCTGGTAGGCTAATATCCCTGAGAGAAACAGCAAAACAAGTCAGGGAAAGGTGCCTGTTATTGAGAATGCATGTTCGTTATTCTGTTCCGACTTTCTTATATATTTCATCTGCAACATAGTATTCAGCTGGAGGGTATCTTACACGATGCAAGACCACAGTATTAAATCATTAAATCAGCTAATTTGGTTTCACTTCCAACACATTTTATTTTATAAATATAAATATACTTAAGGGCATTTATGTTATCGATCTAAAAAATACCTAACATTTGGTAAAATAAAATCAAAGTAAAGACATCAGTAGTATTAATTTAATAGAATATGAACGAGGTCTCGAAGAAAAGTGAGATTCAGAATCGATTGATGTAAATTAATTACTTATCGCTAATTCAAAATTCAGTAAATTTTGGCGCTGATAGAAAAAGTCGAATTATCGTTGGTAAGCTGGCTGACCGCTTTGTAAGCGGTGTTGTCGCTTTCTAAAACTGAATTGGATCGAAAAGAGAAAAGCGGTCGGAAGCTCCCGTCGGCGACGATTTGAAACACAGGATGGCTTAGGCTGACGGATTATTGGCATAAAGGGAGCAGAACACAGGTGGTAAGAAATAAATAATTTACGTATCTTAATATATTATATAATTCTTCAAGAGAATTTGTGTTCATACAAATTTTAAGGTAAGAAATTTGTGATAAAAGCTAATGGGACCATCGAACACAAAATTATACAAAATACAGCATTGTAGACTTTACTAGGGAAGTTAAATTAAAATAAGGGATTGAAAGTGGATACTATAACAGTTGAACAGATATTGATCTCCTATTTCCTGTTTCTTTTCAGTTTATAAGCCTATTTGAATTAATAAAAACTTATGACAGTAATAGAAGAAGGAAAAGGTGTTTCACAAAGATTATGTATTTGGATGTATTAAATAATTTTTAATACGATGATCTTAGAAAATAGTTGGAAATTTAGAACATGACAATAAGGTTAATGGATCTTATTTCTAATATTTTAGCAATGATTTCAGCTATATCAGTGGTCATTCTTACACCGCCAGTGTTTTTAACATCCCCAGGTAGAACAATTTTTGCATAAAAATGCTTGGGACACAATTGCAGCCTGCTGTTTCTTATTCATAAAAAGTTCTTATAATTTTCTACACAGAAAAGGACTAGTTTCTCATAATCTGCCGTAGTTGTTCTTCATGAGATCTAAAAAACATGCGTGTTAATACTATCAGGGCCTAGGTTTTCTCTTATAATGCGTTCTAGTAAAAACAGATTTTTTCAAAAAGTATTTTCTAATACAAAGAAGTTTTAGTCAACTTCGTAGTGATATTGATGATTTTACCATTCACAATAATTTCTCAAAACGCTGAGAGAAATTCTTGGGAACCCGTTCGTGAAATATGTGATTTAAGAACAATAACTTCAACTAACCGAATAGTTGAACGTTGGATTCTAAGCGTCATCGTAAGAGCATAGAGTTGATATACTGGGAATTCCCTCTCTGAAGGAACTAATTGGATAGGCTTAAATAAAACAATCCAGTATCACTTCTAAATTATATGATTTGAATAATAATAATATTTCGACGTGTTAACATTATAAGAACAACGTTCTATTGGACCTTAAGTCAAGAGAACATAGTTTAGCGCTGAGGTAACTTCAACTTAAAATAACGCTTCGGTAAATCAGCATATCACACACTTTACACCGCTATTATTTATCAATCATAAATACAAAACTAAATTATCAATAACAAAAACTTCCTCGCCATCAATTCATAATTATTATACATTGAAACCGCAAATAAAGGTAACTTCCTTTTATCAGACCGCACCAGAATTCATAACTCGCTTCAAAGTGCGAATATTCAAAATTTAACATGACATTTTTTATTGTGCACATGTAATTTTTTGGAAAGACTTCGTTTTTTCCTCATCAAAAATCCTCTTTATTCACGCCAGCAAGAGAATAGTCAAAATTCTAAGTGATACATGGAGGTATTACTGTCATCTATACTTGAAAGTCTTGAAATACATTCAGCATACTAAGTTTAATGAGTAAATTATTGTAAAGAATATAGTGAAAATTGGCCATATTTGGCCATTTCATTAGTTATCAGAGAACTTAATAAGAAAACATCTTGGAAAGATAGTCTTCAGAAAATTAATCACAATAAATATAAAAATAAAACTTTTTGATATTCTAATTGCTCAAACAATTGTCAGAATATACAATGGCTAGAAATTTTCAGTTTTCTAAACTCACTTTGTTATGGTTATTATGCAAATATTTTATATCAAATCGCAATAATTCTCGTACAAATACGAGAGAGCGTTTAATTGTCAACTGCGTATCAAATGCACTAATGAATTTCACTCCTTCGAAGCGTCGCAAAGAAGTGAGTGAATGATTGCAAGCACTTGTTGGAATTATGATTCGGTTTAGATTCACATAAAAGACTTGTTAAAGCCGAATCCAATCAAAGATTAATTCCGTAGTTGGTAAGTGATGTTACTGTATTTAAAAAAAACAAATAAGGAATATATCCTTTAAAACTGCAGATAAATTAATTAAAAAACTACGATTACAAAACTAGCAAAGTAGCAACTTACGTTATAAATTTACATTATTGTTGTTAGCTAAGGCTTTGTAGTTCCTCACCACTAAAGCTCTTACTGGCAGCAGGAATATTTTCTTAAAGACTTTCCATCAACTGTTGGCCTATCGAACTTAATTTGTTAGTGTCTGTTATCCCATCTGTAGTGTTTACGAAATGCTGTCTGTTAAGACATCTACGGAAGAAGTGCTGGTCACAAGTGTCACTGCACTCACGTTGACGAATGAAACAACACCTTCACACTAGTGGACTGAACATGTGGTCAAATTTTCATTACGTTTACCCATTGAAAATTGTTTGAGCCTTTCAAACAATTTATTCTTAATCCGGATTTTGTGGAAACAACTCTAAATATGATCCTAGTTTTACAGAATAGTAGAAAATAGAGTTAGTATCCAGATATTCTACTAAACAATGCATTAGAATCTTGATGTCCACAGGAGGTTGCGATATACGGGTGAAGATGTTTGTTGAGCAGCAGCATTATGAGTCTGAATAAAAACAAAGGTTATTAAAATAATTTTTCCTAACAGTTGGTAGTCAGAGCTTTCTTTGACAGATTTTCTTTTTCACTTTATATCACTAATTCTACCACTAGGCTTTATTATCAGAAAATGACCTCTAACAGGATGTTTCTTTCACAATAACCGCCTAACAAAACATTTGCTGTTATTGGTCGTTTATTCGATATTACTAGATCGAAATTTTTGAAAACCATAAATTTCTAAAGCACTATTAGTGACCTTTTATGTATCTGACTATAACACCTTATGATAAAGATAACGAAAGATAAATAACTTTGGAGACTAATTTATCCATAAATCGAATGACCGACTTCCCAGGCAAATGTTATGTTAAGAAAAATTCTAAAATCATCTGCTGCAATGATCAAAGAAATGAAGTAGCCTACACTAGGAGCTATTACATAAATAATCTTTGTTATGCAACTCTGAAACACCACTTCTGATTTTGTACTTATCTGTTTCTAGACGTATAGCTCTGTTATAGTGCTAAGAATTAAACCTTAGATTAGATTTTGTGCTTAAATTTTCCTCTTTCTATAGCATTTTTCTGTAGACATCAGTTGTTTACTTAATGGGAACAAATATACTCCTAAGAATTCTCAATAGCAACTTTCATCAAGCGATTATGTATCATTGACTGTTCTCAGTAGGGATTTCAAAACTATAAATACACACCTGAATGAAGAACTTAATATCAAGAGGAGTAAAGTGGCGTTGTCTAACACTAGTTTTCTGAAAAAAATCAACCAATAAGGCATGGAATTCAGTGCTAGAAAATGTGGATTTCTTTAAGAATTAACTACTGATTTCCTTAGGCTTAATGAACTGGATTAGTCTGACGGCTGTTATTACATCAATAATTATACAACTTGATAAAATAATAGAAGATAGACCAAAATCAACATACGTTCCTAGAAAGTTGCCACACTCAGTATTTCAAAAGTGCCAATACATAGCTTCGTGGTATTACTTAAACCTGCATTCATCTAAATAATGAGTCACTCCTACAACTCCTACTATCCGTAATATAATAGCAAAATCTCAAATAAGCAATTTTAATAGAACAAAATCGAAAATAAGGTCTAATAAATCTTGACAAATATAAAGAGTTCTAACCGTACCAATGAACTACGTGAAATAGTGGCATCACGTAAATATAGTTATAATCGTCATACACATTCTTGTTTTGTTAACAGTGAACACCCATTTGTACAAGACGATGAAGTTGATTGCCAAGAACCTATTTATTACTTATATATTTTTTCGACTTGAGCTTTAAGTTTGCCTTATTAGCGATTTTCTTATTACTTTGAGAGCACTGTGAGTACAATGAGAAAAACCAACCAAACCACAACATTCAGAAGATCATCTGACGAAAAGCCGATCGCTCGAGGTTTGAAGAATTATAATATTACTTTTTATTTAGGCTTTATTAGTACTCACAAATTAAGCAGATAATTAGACTAATCTAATCTTTCGCAACTGACTGCTAAACATTAATATCCACTAAAATGAGTAGCTCTGATTTGAACGTATTGTTCGCTAATTAAATAAAGTGAAAAAATACCACTTCCAGAGATTCCCGATGATCAAATAAGCTAAATTAATTTTGCTAAGCTTAAACGATTTGTTTGTGTTGCGTGGATTTTATGGCTTGGATATTTACAGCCATGAAACTCTGTAATATAAAAATGAAAGGCTACGCTTTCATATATTTACTTGAAAACCAAAACAAGATGATTAATTCAGTCTTTAAAAAAATTTCCATCAAGGAAGTATCAAATGACACCATAGGCTTATGAAAACAAAGATACATTTTTCACATAATCATATTGTTAATATTTCTTCTCATAGGGTAAAATTATGTGCAAAGTACTTTATACTCTTCTCCTCATTCCTAACTCCATTTCTCAATAAATTAAAAGAATAAAAATTAATCACACGATGCAAAAATAATTACTGAAGTATAATTTAGCTACAGATACAGTTGATGCCAATTACTCTCAAAGTAAAATAAACAAAGTCCAACTTTAATAGATATTGATGTCCGATCTTTCCTAATCTTTTGAATGTCAGTACTGCAGCTAATATGGAACTGGTGGTAACCAAACTGAAATTCAACTTCTAATTAATGAATTTAAATTCAATGATACTCACTAATAAATACTTGGAGAGCAATAAAATGTAAATACAGAAATAGCTATTGAATTAGCAACAGAATGAGTAGCACAAATGGTGCCAAACAGGAGTGTTCGTTTATTAGAATAAATAATAAATGCTGCATTTAGCAAATTGACACCTGGAAAACCAATCTACAAAATAAGGAATTGGTATTGAATTCATCAGATTGTAGTATCATATCCAAAGCATAGAAAATTTTAATATTTACGTTAAAATTACGAAACAAGAACCAAATTTAATACTCTTACGATTATTAGTAATAGAGTCGAAGTACTAGTGAGATCAACCATCATCACTGATTATGCCACCATACCTACTCTATTTGAATGAATAGAACATGGGGCATTTGGATTCTAATTTGTGAAGCTCTGTTACTTTCTAAAAAAAGAATGATCAGAACAACAAAACGTTTCGAAATGATAGCCCTTTTTGTTCTTTCTGATTTCAGTCGTCAGATTGATTTCATTTTTTCTGGGATGGGACGTAATAGTCTCAGAAATCTCCAGTTTTAATTTCATTTTTTTTTAAAAAGAACACGTTTTTTGTGTTCTTTTATTTTGAAATCACTAATTCACCGTTTGGAAATGATAGCCCATTTAACGTGTTTTGGCGTTATTTTAAGAAATGCGCAAATTTGTTAGTTCTGAACCATCATAGTAATGTGTTGTGCTCCAAATCTGAGTCAACACAAAGGAGCTAAAGTCAAAGAAATGTCAACTGCCAATTGCAAGCTGTAGCAGATTATCGACGTTGTCAATCGCTCCGGAAAGAATATGGAACAAAGAAGAGTAGTGGACGACCTGGCGAGTAAACGAATGTAAAAAATGAAGAATTTTACGGACTGCATCGAATCATTAAAATCCGTAGGACTGGTGATATTGGTGCTTCAAACTCTAGAAACTCTGTGGCAGGTTCTAAATAAGTGTCCGAGTACTGCTCGATGATGGATGGACAAATGCACACAACTGACATTAGTGTGAAAGGAAGAAAGGTTTAGTTGCGCTAGATGGTTTTGGTGGGTGTCACTCTTACAGAAGAAATTTACGCAAGAAACATCGACGCTTTTCGACTCGAAATTTCGATAGAAGAGGTGCTATAGTTTGGGGCGCGTTCAGCGTTATGGGTCTGGTTGACTTGAAGTTGGTGCCGACGAAGATGACCATCAGATAGTCCCGTATCTCCAACGTTTTCCGGGCGTTAGTTTCACTTTCCAATAAGATAATACCGCCATCCACGCCAGTCGAAGCTATGAACAGACCCCCGCGCTCTTCGCACTTGAATCCGATGAAGAATCTTTGGGTAATTCTCGTGCATTGAATTTATGCCAATAAGCGTTATTTTGAGATCGTAGAAATTTGGTTAAAAGTATGCCTGAGAGGATTTTCCAGGTTATTTATAGAAGTGGTATTTGCACTGACGATTAGGCAATTGCTTCGTACGTTGGTTGTTACTACTTTCGTCGTTGATACATATTTTAATAAAGTGGGCCGTCACTTCGGAACGGTGAAAGTCAGTAATTTTTAGGAAAAAAGAACATAAAAATGCCAATTTCGGTAAAAAGATAAAATCAAAACTGGAGACTTCTAAGGCTATTACGCCTCATCACAGAAAAAATTAGATCCATGTGACGAGTGAGAACAGAGAAAAATTGGGTTATCATTTCGAGCTGCACTGTATAATAACTACTTCTATCACATTATTATCTTAAGATTTATGAATCATTTCATCTTATTTTCTAATGGACTGGATTTTAAGACTCGTGTATTCCACGTATACAAGGTGCGCCAAAAGTTCTGAAACAAAATTCAAGTGCTGTTAAAATAGCATATATAACGTAGCAATTCTCTTTGCTAATAGCACATATGCTACTTAAAACCTCGTCAGAGCATATTTAAAATTTCATTCAATTATCTCGTCTCTGAACTGTCATATGACGTCTAAAGCTTTACGCACTAAAAACCCACCTGCATGAGCAAGGAAAGAAAATGGCAGTTCACCGAACTCTGAAACGATTCCAGGACCTGGGCACAGTAGAGGACTGTCACAGGAGTGAAAGACCTAGTTCTGCGACCAATTGTAGCGTTCAAAAATTGTCAGGAAGAGGATCTTTCGAGATAACAAGAGATCGATGAGGAAGATGGCTTCTGATCTCAATATTAGTCCAGCATCAGTGAGGAAAATCGTCAAACATGTACTGGAGTTCCACCCATATAACATCTGTCGAACTCATATGTTGACGGANGAACGTCGTTTGGTAGGGCCGCGCTTTTCACTGATGAAACAATTTTCACTATTAACCCCACTTACAATAGTCAACATAGTAGACAACGTCTTCAACGTGGACACTAGAGGTCTGAAAGAGCATCCGCTGATAGCAGGAGTCGTGTTCCGTCATCTGTCATGGTTTGGGCCGGAATAACCGCGATTGGGAGGACTTCGTTGGTATTCGTCGATAAAAATGTCAAAATGAATGCGAAATACTATCAAGACGGAATTATTTTGAAGATTGTGGTTCCCTGTACCTCAAAACACTTCGGATCACAGAATTGGATGTTTCAACAGGACTGGGCATATGCTCATGAACCCACAACAACTTTTGAGGTGCGCTAGCAGCAGTTTCGAGACGTGGGCAAAAGGATGTGGCTATCAAATTCACCTGATCTGAATCCGATGGACTTTGCAATTTGATTTTTATTGGAGATCAAGCTAAGTAGAACGTTGTATAAAAATCTGGAGTCTCTTCAAGCAGCTTTAGTCAAATGTTGGGACGAACTTAGCCAAGACTAATTGTGGGTAACTTTGAGAGTCGTCTACGAGCTTGTGTGACCGTTAAACAAGGAAATTACTAGATTAAGTTATTGTTAGGTACCTTATGTATGTCCAGATAAATTTTCATGTCAAATACTGTCTTTATTACAAAATTATGCGACCTGATCTGTTTCAGAACTTCTGGCGCATCCGGTAGAGGTAGATCAAAAAACATTTAATGTTCTTGGATTTAAAGAAGCGGAAAAATTAACATAAATAATTGAAAATAGGAATATTCCATGGTAGGCAAGCATAGTTACATGAACAAATTGCTACCAAAAGTGAGATTCCCACAAACCATGCAACCATAGTGCATCAATGGGCGGAGCTGCTTACGTGAAATGAGATCATATACGTTGTTCACTGAGTATGGCCATATAAATATTTAAATAACTGCGGAAATTTGTAATTTTTCTATAGGATGATAAATATCATATTTAAAGATAGACCATATCATGTTTTTCATCTTCTTGACAACCAAGAATCTATTGTGATATTGCTTTCAACCTGACAATAATAAACCTACAATTTCTTGAACGGGTTAAATAATTGGAAAGTAGTCATGCATGATTCTCTGGATGAACTCTCATTTACTAAATTTCTTCATAATTTACCTCATATTTATTCAACAATTATTAAAGTAAAAGGCTTTGTGAGAAACTCAAAAATTACTTGAACCTCCAGAATGTGGAAATTAAATATACAGCTAACTATTTCTTACGATTCAGCGGCGAAAAAAACTGAAGAATGCTAGATATTTAGTGTGCGATGTGGCATAATAGCTAACATCTCTTCGGGACAACTGAGTGCAAAGTGGGTGCTACTGCATCAATAGCATTCCTCAAAAGAAGGTATCAACAGTAGTGCAACTTTCAATCACTAATATGCGTGCAAATAGAAGTCCTCTAAAATTTCAAGTTGTCCTCGATGCAAAATAGCTGTTATCAAGGTGTTCTTTGAATTTACAATTCATTTTCATTTTGCTCTTCGATACACTTTTCCATTTCAGATGCAACAAAGGATATAACTGCCAAGTTACTCTCGATTATAACAACAATAATCATAATATTTAGTGTAAAAGAAAAATCTTATGCTAGTATCACAAGTATCAAATTTAAGTTATAAAATGATTTCATTTTAGATAGGATAAATTTTTAAAAGAATAATTACTATTCAAATGTTTAGGGCACAAAGAATTAAAACGAAAAATTGCTTATAAAGACCGAACACATTTTAACTCTCTTTGAATTGAGTAGTAATTCTAGAGTTTCTTGGGTTTTTTTAGTGTGAAGCTGATAGATTAATGTATTGATCTTAATTAGGGACGGTGGCAAACTAAAGTCAAATGAGAAACTAAATCCCGATAAAAGAATCTACTTAAATATATCCTACCTATCATACGGAAGATAAGACGTAGCTAAAAATGACATTTTTATGTAGTTACCCATAGACAAAAAATATACCTCTATTCAACTTCTTGTGTGTCCAATAAACTCGTTATTAAAATATTGAGTTTCTGTTACTCCAGAGTGAATATTTTTCAGATTAAAAAAAAATTAGTTGGTCGCTACCTGTATTAGCACAAACATCAATTGATTTCAGTCATTAATTATAATACTCTAATGGTTCTTAGAGTTATTTTCCCCTATTCATAAACTGAAAGATTTCTGATAATAATTTCTCAATAATTCACTGTGCAATGCAAAAATCGTGAATTTGTGAATAATTGGTATAATGCGAAATTCTGAATAAATTATTCTGTTAATTTGCACGCATTTTTCTAGATTTACACCACATTATGTTATTTAAAGTGATCTTGAGTCTGAAGTCGATATCTTACGATTATTTTTTATTTAGTATCTCTACACTCTTTAATTGCCCCGAAATAGGACGACCTGAGATATTTTGGTTAAAATGCTCAGCGCAAAAATGAAATAAGGTCCCACAGCTCGGTTCTAATGCTAAACATTACATTTCAGCTTTAGACTATATAAATTGGACCAACGATGGCAGATTTCATCGCAAGAAACAGAATCAGTTATGACCTAATTGTGCTTTATCTGAAGACAGTCCACTCATTAAGAAAATGAGATTTTAATTGGCATGAAACATGAAGCAGCTGGTAATTTCTATCATCGAAACTGAACGATCAAATCGTAAGGCTTCCCAATGTTCTAAGCTTAACTGGCACAATCATTTCTGAGGTGTTGTTCATCATATGTAAATGCCATCTTTTGAAAATGTGTTTTTGAATTAATAGTTGTTATTTGAATTGCTACCACAAAAACAGATATACTTATGCGAATTGTGTTTTTCTAGGAAGATTAAACAGTATATAATATTCTTTCCTGAAATTCTTTTAAATTTAAGAAGCTATTAACTACTTCTGATGAACAGTATTGGTCAGTAAAAATTCGCAAAAATTAACAAGTAGAAAAAAAACATAGAAGTAGAGCTGCTTCTTAGTGAGTTTGCATTAGACAATGCACTGGTGTCGGTAGAGAAATAGCTCCAGGATTGCAGTAGTGAAACCACGCAAGAGATTTTCGGAAATAGTATGGAATATGCTGTAAAAACAGTTTTTACTCTCTTTATCAAAGTTTGTAGCTAACTGACAAGGTATGTAAAGGTTGAGACTCCGAAGATTTCGGTGAGAAATCCATTTCCTACTAGAGTCGTTAGAGAGGAAAATGCCACAAGTTGGAAGAGAAGAATAAAACAAATGTTGAGAGAAACAGCCCAAATTCTAAAAATAGTTTACAGCTTAGGAAATGAATCTCCATTTTCTTTCCATTTACTTGGGAAATAAAAAATTACCGGATGGAAAACCTGGTAGTTGAGGAGATGCCATCGATAAACTCTCATTTCATAGGTAAATTTGAAAACGATAAATTACCAGTGCGTTGAGGAAGAAACAGATTGAACCAAACATCTTGCAGGCCAGCAACAGAACATCGTTGTGACAGTCGAAGAGAGTGATGTTTCTCATCGCTCTTCCGGTTTCAAGGCATAAATAGTGAAGGAGTGAAAGCGACTGATTTTAAATCAACTTAAAATAATTTCTTCAAAATGGCAAGTTATGATTACAATTTATTCCATTCAAAA
>JAJAVP010000317.1:1762-51347 GCA_020740425.3 Heterorhabditis indica
CAGTCGCGAATACGCAGCTTTTGGTGGCTCATCGTGTTCGCTCCTACTTTATATCCGCCACTAAAACGCAATATAATCTTTCAGAAACTGAAATCCTTCAAAAATGGAAAAGGCGGGAATTTATTTCATTTTTAAACAGTTATTAGAAGACTTGAAAAAACAGCTAAAACTTATGCATCCAGTATTTACGACATATGGAGTAGTCTTTACTTAAATGCACAATTTAGAATTTTTCTATTACATTCTCCGGAATACGGTTACTTTATGGTGTATTAATGACAATGTTTTGTTCTAATGTGTTCTTTAATCCTCTTGGCTTAACTTTATCGAGACAAATGCGTGTAAATCTGGTGGAAATATTTGGAGATTACAAGTAATGTGTTATTTGGGTATTTACCTTTGTCTATTATCGTCTTGTAGTTCCATTAATTTGTTAAAATGTCTATCCATATTAGTCACTTATATCATATATTGTCAATTATCAAAAAATGGGTACTAGTTAAAGCTCTATAGAATATATTTGCATTGAGGACCAACAACGTTTTTTAGTTAATAACTGTAGGTAATGGTTGACGTTTAGACATTCTGGTGTTTTCATTAATAGAGAGCCATCAGTATTTTTTACTTCTCAACTAATGTCCTTAAAGGCTCGTGGCGGTACTATAACTCTGGTTAAAATCATTGTCCTTGTCGGCATCTGTCTTTGATGCGCTCATCTAATGCACGTGTTTATACGTAATCGGATTTGTTCGGAATTTGTCGATCATTGATTTGCTCGCCTCATAATAGACAGTCGCTGATCCGACTATAACAAGGATGAAACATATCCTACACGTTTCGCGGCTAATTTTGCTTGTTTATTTAGATGTGTATATGTTACAGTAAATATTTTAAGCATCCAACCAAAACTTTGCCAGTCTATTCATAACTTATAGTTTAGAAATTCCACTACTTCCAATAACGGGAGCATTAAAATACGTCGAACGCAATATTACCTCATTACTATATAGTTGACATTACATATCTCTAATATTTTATTGTGTATCTTTGAAACTGAAAGGCTTGGTGACTTCAAAGTGTACTGCATGATGTACTTTTACTTATCTAACAGTGCTGATTATAAATTTTTTAAAGTGTATGGTTTTTAATCGACTTATTCAAACACAATAATGTTACTGGTGGGATCTCGTAGCAGTACATTGGGAATCCCACGCTATTAACTCACGTAGGTCATTTTCATATAATAATTACATACTATTATTTCAACCATGGAGTCAGTGAAAATACAGTCAAGTGCAAGTTTTAGTAGAATATAGTTGAAATACGCTTAGGAACGTGATCATTTATAGAGGTAGCTTTTAATTCTAAATAATTCTTAAATTAAAGCATATCCATTATTATTTATTACAAATATCTCAGTTATGTACATATTAACTTAGCTCTTTTCTTCAGAAAGAGTCCATGAAGTTACGTAGCAACGGAAGTGCTTTATTCACATATACTAATCTTAAGGGGACTGAATTGGTTGCAGCTACCAAATAAGAGTCTTTAGTACCATGATCCTCCTATGCAGATTTTTCTGGCAAGCACAGGTCTCCTCAACTAACTCAATAGACTAGGTGGAACGCGTATATTTAATAGGCTATTATTCTACATAAGAGATTCAGATCAGTAAAGAAAACATCTATTCAGGAAGAACAATGTCGCCATGGTATTCAATAACAGTTAGTTTTTGGGTTTCACATGATGTCCTACCATGCTTTTTTAAAATGTATTTGAATCAAGGGTTTGTCAAATTACGCTAGGCTTTAGAGAATTGAATTCCAATAGCTTCCCGAACATTTTAATCTTTCGACTACTACAGATCTTAACGAAGTCGTATTGATCAAATAAAATCGGATTAAACAAACAAGAATAACTGTTTCCCTCCTATTCTTCTCATATCTTGTTCATCCCACTGAACTATTTCCACTCTTAGCTGTCTGTATATTTGTAAGCGATAGTCCTCATATCTCCTGTATTCAGAGATAACTTTTAAGACAAATTGTGCATTGGCTCTTTATACAAAAACGCCTCATGGATTAGTAGATATTTGAAGTGTTATATTCTCAAAATGTTCCATTACTTGCAGCTGCCACGACATAAAGACAATTACTTAATGATCTGTCACAGTAAACAACCATTTCTTATACTGCTTGCCAATTCTGCATTTGTTAGATTCACACAGAAATCAAGGGCGCTCTGTGGCTATAGAACCATTCATCAGAATTTCGCGCGCACTCAATGTGTCCCTTGACAGGTTGTTACATTTTATTCACGGTATTGCCTGGTTTTTATGCTTTACATCGATTTAAAGTTGAGGCTTTTATTTTTATGATGCTTGAAATGTCTGTGAAATCAATTGATTATATGAAGATGGAACATATTTTCATGCATATTTATAGGTTTTTAGATTATTCATTGTTTAACAGGATGCAGCGTTAATATTTTATCGTAATATCATATTTGAAACCATAATATTCGTAGTTTCTCTTTTTCTAGTTTCGCTATATACTCGTAATGTTTCCTCAAATCCGTCCGGCCTTGTCGCTGGTTGCCATCCTCCTTTGTCACCTGTCTTTTTGGGTCATTTGCGAAATTCAGAGAGGAAATTTAAACAGCAGCTGTTTCAGTACCAGTTATCAGTTAGGTTGATACTATGTGATTTCTGTTCAATTAGTTTAATACTAAGCTTATTAACTATTTATAATTTCGCTAAATATTGATAGATCTATGCTCATTAGATGTCGTATTTAGATTTCAGATATTTTGTGTTTAGAACATTATTCTTTGGGTAGTAATAGACTATTTCTGGAAGTAGATCTGAAGGACCTATAATTTGAAACTGTTTGTACTAGTCAAAGGTTCAAAATAGTCATTGAAAATGCTGTGTATTATATGCTTTATACTTGATACCAACGTTGCATTTGTTCGCAGTGCTAAACGGTGAATTCCTGTACTTCGTGATTCCGCTAGTTGTAGATGATGGAAAATCTAGGGAACTACCGAGTTGACATCTAATTTATTCTCAAATCAATGCAATGTTGTCATAGTAATATCTCTTGAAACTCGAATATAATACTAATAAGAGATGCTGAAATTGTCTGAATCTTATTTTCTTTGTTTCTTTTACCATTATTATAAGATTTAATCCAAATAAGTATCTTCCGTACTGGCGCTTTTGTCTAGGTTCTTTTACACTTGTTTTTGAAGATTTTATTGATAATTGCAACTATAGTAGTGACTAAAGATCGCAGCTTTAGGAAGTAGAATACATTCAACAGTGACATCCTCATAAATATTTTATTTCTAATTTTGTGCAATGCTAGATTGAAACTCGAAAGTGTTACTTGGCTATTTTTTAAAATTTCTATTATCCACAGATTATGTGTAGAAGCGTCTATTATTATATCAAATCAATGTTCTGTGGAAGATTAAACTAGTTATATACGAAGAAAACTGCAAAAAATGCCAAAATTTTATGGTGATTGTTACAAGTTATTACTCAGTTATTAATAATTCGATTTGCTACGATTAAGGAAGCTGTTTGATTTGTTTCAAAAGCATTCTATTCATCTCAACGTCAAGCAGAGAGTTGTGTGCAATCTGCGACTGGGTGATTAAGGTGTAGTGCTGTTATATATTCATATTTCCCGTTCTCATTAGGTATTCGTTCCATAATATTATTAAGAATCATAAAACGCATGAGAAGTGCAATTAGATCACTTTTCTGTGCTGAATCCTGCGAATCTGTTTGTTTTCCATGTGTTCTAATCCGCAAATATGCTCGCGATCTTGATTTACCCGGACGGCTTTTCTCCCGCTATAAGGACTTGTTTTCCGCTCTATTACGTGATCATTTAGTAATATCTATAGTAATTTCCAACTCGATGATATGTCGTGCAACAAGAATTTCCATTATTTACATGCGCATCTACGACGCGGTTATTAATAGCCTTCTTAAACTTGGGGTCTGTGCTACTTTTATACCCAAGGAATAACTGCCGAGCCTGACATTTCTTTATATTGTAGTCTGTCAACCTTCAAGTGCTCTTCCCTAGTATAATGATCTTGAGAGGAAATTATTAACTATGGTTCTATATATCGGTAAAACTGAAATAATTGTATAGAAATTCACCCTAGCAAAATGTTTACGCCAGAATTTCCGCCTGCTTTATAAACTGCGGACTGGAATTGACGCATTGCACTATGATAACTTTGGGGAAGACTGATCTACGCAAATGAATGGCGGTTGAATTTCGCAGATGTGCCTTAAATTCTTTTAACACGTTTTATACAGTTCTATTTTGTTACTCAGCCAATACAAGATCTTGTTCACTCGTGAAACGTCTGCTCAACTTTCTGTGATAGGCTAGTAGCGAGAATCTCAGATCACTCAATTAGTTACTGCAAACTATTGCAGCCATTTTCTCGCAATTTTTGCTTAATTTAGGTGTTACCTATATATTCATTTTCCGTCCCGACCTCTCCTTTCTGTTTACCAGAGCCTTCTGCCGGTCTGCGAATGACCACTCGTTTGCTCACTTATTATGAGTTAGTCTGGACGCGCAGTCACTTTATTCAAGGGGAATGCCCTCAAGTGGTGGATATTGATTTTCTCTCGTTTGTATATTTAAGTCCTTGATTTTACTTAGGTGTTAAATATACATTCAGTTTTTAGCTTTGCCCCTAGTAGCCATATTTTTAAAATATAGATTACTAATAGAGCAGGATGACACATAAACGAATGTAACTCAAGTTAAGTGCTGTTTTATATAAACAAAAGATAGTCACGATTAGGTAAAGGTCAGTGGTGTTTGTTATTTTCTACTGATCGGTAGCAGCGATTACTATCTGGGAGAGTCTATGCCTTTATTCATTCTTGGTAACTCTAAAAGATTCCTTCGCCAAAACTAGTGCAATCACTTATTTGTATTAAACTTGACTAAGCCTAAATTGAATTATCTCCAATACCTGATGGTAAAATATTATTTTATAACCATTTAGATGTTCTTTTTAAAGTGTATCGTAGCGTTTTATTAAAAAAAAACATATTTAATGTTGTTGTTTTCCAAGTGAATATGCTAGAAAGCACCTCTGTAACGACACTTGAGATATCCACTTCACAGTGCCGCTGATTGCCGAAACATCTCATCACGTCTCCATTTATGTGTTTTCTCATGTTTCTCACATGTCTTCCTTCCAACATGAATACGTCATTATCTTCTGTTCCTATATATGTATTCTTAGATTTTCAGTTCTATTTGTTCTTTTTAGCATTAACTCTTAAGCTACAAATTAGTAGTATAATTGTTATAACCGTCGCGTTGTGTAGTTGAAGTGTCTGTAGTACAGAATGCCAGGAAGTATGATAATAGTTAAATAGTATATATACTGTACTAGTTTAGCTTTAATTTGGTAGTTATTCTATCTAAATGTTCTGTCCACTTTCATAATAAGGCGTGTTAGCCTGTTTCTATGCAGCTCGGTCAGGCGTCGTGGACTGGCTCTGAATAGAATGACTGTCACTCTTCTGATTAAGGTTATATGACCAACCAAGGTGCAGACCTAAACAAAGAAAGGACCAAACCTTTTTAGTCTCTAGAACTATGTCTGACGAAATGTAATTGCTCTAGTTTTCATTATTGACTAGTGGTTTCTTTTTAAAATTTTGCTTATATCAGTAAAGTAAAGCTCTGAAGTTGGTGAATAGATGAAGTGATTAAGTTTTACTTTGTTTGTTTTTTTATTCCATATTTTGGGCATCCATTCATTAGCAAATATAAATTTTTAAATTATTAGGTTCTGTTATGAGTGTTGTGCTAAAAATGGTGACCAAAAGTATTGTGAAGCCTTGCGGGTTTTTTAATATTATTTCTGTGATTGACCGCTCTTCTTAAAATATCTCTCATTCGCTACGTCATCAGAAAGTTTGATTAATCGGATTGTTGTGCGTGCTTTAGATGAAAGCTGCTGATACAAAGGGATCATCCGATAGGATAGTCCGTAAAGTGTCTTTTTCTGGTGGGGCAGTAGCCCTCCAGACTCATTCGTTCATGCTGTCTGCACAAGGTGAAGAGTGGTAACGTATATTCATGTAGTATTTCGTGATTCACTACAAATAATAGTTTTTTTTTTGAATTTGACATTTGATCTTCATTTCTGTTGTAAATTTAGAATGGAATCGATTGTCAATTTGTTTAAGCATGTTTACACTGCCTCCTAATCATCTCAGTTCATTTTCGTGTACAATTGTTCGCGATGCTTGTAGGGGTTATGTTGTTTTATAGGTGACGCTATCTTCAAACCATCGGTGTTGTGTTAAAATAATATCGTTCTAAGAGCCAAACAATTTAATGGTTTGTTTGTTCAGGTGTTTAAAACTAGCCGCCTACTAGGTTTGCTCGAAAATGGATGAGAAACGATTTTTGCCCTTTGCGCGTTACTACTCCTAAGGCTTACAGTGTTGTCTCGAATTTTTAGATGTTTATTCTAGATTTGTATATTTTTCCTGGTATTCTAAACTGTTATTCCATTTTAACCCATTATTTAATTCCCATTTTCTCAGTTACTTATAAAAATGCTTAACTGGCATCAGCCGTGATTTCGTGAGCTAACTCCTTTTTTATAGATACTAGATTATAATTCAAGATAGCTTAATCAGAGAGATTTGCTTAGCCTATGCATATTTTTAAACTTATTTTGTTTGTATAACAAATATTGCTAGAAAGGTATTACTTTTCCTTTCCTACGCTTCTTAGCATTATTTATTTGTTTTTCTCATTCAAACATTTTTTCTACCATTTAGTGTACGTTTGAAATTTTAAGTGTTTGCGTCTTTAAAAATCTGAACTTACCTCTCGATTTTCGTTTTTGCTTCCCTTGTTTCGGAAGTGTGCTTCTTCCATTCTATTAGTGCCTTTTTCCTTTGCTGAAGATTTCCTAAGCAATCCAATTATCCCCCAATAAGCAAAGGAACGCTGGTTAACTATTTGTTGCGCTTTTCATTTTCCAACTCTTTCTTCTATTCATTTGCTATGATTCTCGTCATTCCTAAGTGTTGTTTCAGGGGTACTCATACCTGCAACGGCTACGATATTTAGTTAAAACTGACTGTTTTTGTTTAGGAAACGGTGGTATTTCGTAGATGACGTTGTTTATCGCTCAGTGCTACTAATTGTTTTACTGATTTGGACTTCTTATGTCTAGATGTAGTTTTGCTGTCAGTGTCTCTCTCTGCTCATAGTGGTCTCATTCCGAATATCAATTTTTTTTGAAGATTTTGTTACTATTTCCCCCGTGGTTTGTGAGCATTGCTTTGACTTCTGAATATTATAACTATTTTCGAGTACTAAAATATATTGTGAATATTCCCATGCTTATGTTGAAATAACTTCATAGATTTAATGACCGTCTTGTCCGTAACCTCTGTTATCACTAAATTGAATGTTCTCACGTAGCTGATAAATTTTTGAAGTCGTCAAACTCACATTATTTGCAGAGCTGATAGTAGATGTGAGTTGCTGGGTATTGTACATATTCCTTATGACTGCTGGCTACCGATTTCTCACCTCGAAATCCATTTTCTAATTTCAAATGGAACTAAAGAGAGCATCGTCATTGTTTTCGACGTTTATTCAGAACGCTCATGATGACTTAGACCAGTATCTCATTTCTGTGGTTAGTTTTGACTTTCACTTACACTTTTTTTAAACTTATTTGCTAAATTTAGAATAATAAATGGTGTATTTTACGTTTAATATTATCAATGTATGTGCATAAAAGTATCTTTTGGTAGGTTTCGTATTCTGTTAGGAATACACTCATAGAAAATGATCAGTTTCGTATTTTCCGATCTTGAGCTAATAATTTGACTTAAAGAAAACTGCAATAATGAATCAATAGTAATGAAGCGGAAGACTAAGTAGCCTAAAGTAGTCACCGTTAAACCTGTTATCGAGAGGTACTAAACAAACTGAAAATAATATCGTTAATCACTACTCTCTCTTATACAAAGTGACTAATTTCGAAGAGATCTATGTATTGTCATATTTTTAGTATTTTTCGTTACTGTTCAACACTCTTATCATGCTGTACACGTAATTTCCATGTGCATATCTACTAATTGGCTTCCTTCGTCATCTTTCCGGTCCTTATTCCTACCCGTGCACCTTCGTATCTTAAGGAAATAAAAATGAGCAGGCTTAGGTCTGGCTTATGGCACCCACTAAGTTATTTTGATCGCGAGTTTAAGCCACATTCATTATTTCATATAATAATATTCCCCCTTTGCTATCAAATCAAATAGCTTTTTTAAAGTTTTTGATTGAACTGGTTGAAAATATTTTGGTTCATTATCTTAATGTTGCTTCAATTTTATTTAGGATTACCTCAGGCTTAGCTAAAATCCTCATCCTTCTCCATAATTATTACTCTCGAGGCGTTTTTGTGTTTATTATGTCTAAATACAAATGACGATATTGTATGTCTTTAATTAGTCTTTTAAATAACTTCTAAAAAAATGCAACCCATGCTAAGCACCCCATCTTCTCCTTTTATTTAATTGTTTTTCTAAAGTATTTAATTAGATTCTAGATGCTTGCACAAACGTTTATGAGTTTTCGTTGCGGACTTAATAATACAATAATTAGTGGTTTCAGTTGGTCTTTGGTTTTTATGCAAAAGGCGACAGTTTGAGCGGGCAGGCGTACTTCCTCAGTATTCCGAGTGACTGAACGAGCTATTAATATCTGTATTTATTGTCAAGGATGTTTATCGGAAAAGGTTTCTTTGCGATGGGGGCGAAACGCAATTTCGCCCGCTTTAAACGAGATAAAACAGGAGATTGTATGATTTCATTTCTAATAACGCCGATTTAGCAGGATAAAGTAGTGGCTGTAATTAACTGTTTCATTTAACTAACTTTAATTTTCTTCACTTTTTCCTAAAATATTATATTCATTTTAAACTTGCAATCACACGCCGGAATTGCCAAGCACATGCTATAATTTCGTTTTGCATCAACTAGTAGTTCAATTTTTACTTTAGTCATTTATTCTCCTGCTTATTTTAGTGCAACTTTTATCTCCTATTATTTCATTTCCCTCCCGTCATTCGTTCGACCCATTGCAAAGTTTTCCATTAGTGGTTATATTGGCAAGGGCCAACTCGATAAGAAGATCGTAAATTTCTTGCTTTCATTGGAATTCATAGCTTTTTATTGAGAATCTCGAAGCCACCCGATTACAGTATGCTTAATTAGAATTTGAGCTCGGGGCACATTCATCCGGAAAATTGGATAAGTGTTCATTATATCTGATGCCTTACCTAGCTTAATGACTGTCACGCAACCATAATACTTCAATACTTAAGAGGACATGGCAGTGTTCTCATGGGAGGGACACTTACATTATATGCTGTTTAAGGACACTTTACTCATAGTTCCCGAGAGTACACAGTGGAGAGCAGATCGGTGATTCATCCATAATATTATTATAATTGTACATATCCTGCAAAGAAAAAGCAGGATTGAAAGAGGAAAGGGAAGTGAAAACTAGCTTATTTATCTATAGTTTAGTATTTCACGCAAACATCGCCTGCTAGGTGTCTCTCTTTCAGAGGATCTGTACGAGTATTTCTTATCTTTAACCAGATGAATTTCAAATTCAACACCTCAGTTTTATATGTACTCTATATATTATCTATAAAAGTAACAAAGGTTTTAATTTTTTGCAATAAAGTTGAAGGGAAAATGTGCATAGTTTTTCCCGAGAACAATTTATTTCTATATTCCTACATTTCGTAGATCATGTTTTGTGATTTCTAATAATAGTACTTATTATTGTTACTACTAAATGCAGCTTAACTTTTGCTTTGCAGATCACAACAAGCGCAGATCTCGAAAGTTTAATGCAAATAGTTCCATTCGTTGCAAGACTTAACGCCGCAACTGCTATTATTTTATTGCATTTATTTAATAAGCAGCATAAAACCGACCTGCGTGGACGGAAATATGCGTGAGGTGGTTTATTCAGCAGCGAGTACCCGATCACATAAGTTTCAATGCGTTTTGTTTTTCGCCACACAAATCATTCCCAGATGTTATAGGAAATCTTCGCACTAGTACACCGCGTACGCTTTTCTTGTTGTTTCTTTGGTGTTCTGTCTCCTCCTTTGTGACGTACTCTGTTTCTCTCGTCTAATTTTTGCCTGTTTTAGCCTTTATTTATGCATATGAGATGTGACTGCGCCGTCAGCAGTTTTCTCATCTTGTTTGCATCCTCTTATTATTTAATTGTGCTTCCATAATTTCTGATTCTTCCTGTACCATATTTATGGTTCAGCTATTATAGCAGTTTCCTTTCTCCTCCGCTTTTCGCTCTCTGCCTTCTTTTCTGTCTGTAACCTTTTTTTTCCATAATCAAGAGCCAACTTTGACCATGAACTAACTAACTCCCTTTTAAACCAGATTCTTAATCCATTCTCAATCAATACTGGTTTGCATTGTTCACAGTGAATAGCTTCGGTATCTAAGCGTCTGGGAACTCGAATTGGTTTCGCACATTTGTTAGCCGGACAAAATGAGCATCCAGTGATCAGCAAACAGTTGGATGTATATACATTTCTCTTTTAGTCTAGATGTTTGCTGTGCTCGACGGTATTGTTGTGACTGATATCTCTGAACTTTTCTGCGACTAGAATATTGTCGCATAAGCACAAGAACTTATTGCCTACTACTGCTGCATTAGTTCCTACATATCGTTCTAAATAGGTTAATTTTACCCCAGGCCCATTGCGTTTTATTGCGTATGCAAGTATAGAAATAATTTTCCTCTATTTTTATTCAAAAACTGTGATACGCGGATTAACACTGAAAATGAGCAAAAAAGTGGCACGAACTACATGTGACATAAATTGTGTACTGAATCGGCCACTGATAATCTATGTTGTACAAGCTGACTTGCAGACATCTAAGCTACGCTCATAAACTAGCCACAACAATCACTTTGGCGACTAAGTATGGTCTCTTCGTGCCCTACTTTAATTCATTTATTTTTGAATTATTTTCCTATAGGCTTATAAGATATTTATTTTATAGTCGAAAAGTGACCACATGCATTGGAGAACAGGTGAAATTTAAGTAGTGCTATAGAGGGAAACGCTTCATAAAGCAATGCCATTAATTGTTCGCATTTAATTCTAAATTTGCCTCCTTTTTGGTTATTTAATGCCACATTCATACCACAACCAGCAAGGAAAATAACCTTTTATTTAAAGTATCCAATTTAAGTATTGACTATTAGTTATTGGATAACTTGGGAGTAGATTAGATAATTTGCCGCATAAAGTGATGCCCGTTAGTGCCACTATATTAAGAAGGATGTCTTACTAACTCAAAGTGATCATCCAACCACTAACCTAAAGTTGTAAACTTGTTTACAACAGAATATTTGCTCTTATTTTAAGTAAATTAACCTTTGGGTTCAGGTGAGAAAACCAGTTGATTACGGGTAATTCTTATACTATTCATCTTGTGCACACCTTGATGTGGCGTTTTGATCAAATTAAATGTGAAGGAGTGATTGATGTTGCTGGTTTTACGACGTCAGATCTATGCTTTTTTAGTTGTTACACAAATAGATATTCACGTGGGTGTGCACAGCTGATATTTACTGGTTCATATTTGGAGTGTCATTTTCAATTATTCTCTATTTCTGAGACCTTTTGACGTTGACATTTCACACTGCTTAGATTGGCGTGAAATAAAGTATAAAGAGATGGCGCGTTCCAACCGTCAATCACGAATATGACGTCTCTTCACGCGTACTGGACCGCCCTTGGTGCAGATGAGAGAATCTGTACTGCTATTCCCCGGAAGATAGTCTCAAATGAACAGTCGATATCTAATTAATAGCGCTACATTTTCTCATGGAGGTTTTCTCCGAGTATTTATCATGCCAGTTTTACATTTTCTTCTCTTCGGCTTTATATTCCTATTCTTTTACCGTTTACTTGTTATCACTGTTTACCTAAATATTTAGGTTGAAAATTGGTTAACATGGACAAAAAAGTGCTCTATAGTGAGTAGGATTTTTTGTGAAAACGACAGGACTAAACAAAGCCAATATTCTTAAATTTAAAGGATAAGGGAATAATTTGTACAAATTAAGAGGTCTTAAAAGCCAAATAGAGATCCTAAACTACTGCAATTCATATGATTATAAACTAGAGACCAAAATAATTCAACATTAGGAATTACTTCCGATTCTTGCTTGAAAATACTATTCCTTCAATGGTACTTTGTAGAGTTTGCTACTTAGATGTCATGCTTGTGTTCTACAAACTTTTTTATTGAAAAAAGTTTCAGAATTCAAAGAGCTCCCATAACCTCGTTGCTGTGGATAATAACCACAACAGGTGAAATTATTCGATATATACTTGACTGTATAATTTCTTTCAATAAAATCTCATCAAGGTTGTTTTTAAATCTATCATTTAGTAGGCATCGGACAATTCGTAGACTAAAGTCCGCTGTTGAGCTTTGTAGTGTTGAAGAAAAGTGTGCTTTCGACTTATCTGACACACCTCTAACGATTCAGAATGCAACTCGGGAGGAGTACGGTACGTGGAGTGCAATAGAGTATTTCTACTTAACGTCACTATAGTATAAATCTTAAAACCACTTTTTAAATTCTGCTGTGCTTTCTTTTCAATATTTGAGAAATCTAACGAAAGGCAGAACACATAGAACACATCTCTTGGTATAAGATTCTGATAGCTCGCGATTGCTTTCCGAAGTACTATCATTTTAGATAACCGCCCAGTGTTAAGGCGGAAACGGTTTACGCGGCGACAAAGGAAGTCATTCACTATAAAGCCGGAAATCGGTCTTATTCTGGCTAAGGGACCACGGAGTTCAAGTGACGAGGAGGACGCAAGGTCTAAAAGTATTAGCAGAGGAGTAAGTTTGATAACAGTATCTATAGGCTTTTGTCTTCAACTCTTATTTTCTGTTCCACTCTTTTTTCTAAGCTTTAATATTAAATTTATGCGTCTTCTATAAGCAAAGTGCAGTTAACTTGGTTTCAAAAAGTGGTTTAAAAAATGGCATCTTTTGTACTGTCAAATAGTTAGTATGGAATAATATTTGTTCTAAATCATTGCAAATGTCCAAAAACGAGCAACCGTTCCTCGTCTTACTGGTACCAAGAAGCCAATCAGTCGGAATAACAGGTTCTATAGAAGGATGACAAGAGAATTTAACAGTAGTGATTGATACTGATATAAAAGGTCAATCACCTGACAGATGATGGAGTTTAGAACTACATAGTCAATTGATATGTCTTCTGATGCAGCTAATCCGCAATATTTATTAGATAAGCGATCTTAGAAGAGCTCTGAATTATTGGAAAGGTCAGGTTACTAAATATTGCTGGCTTTCAAACCCAAATGTATTCTTATCTAATGACTCAAATAGTGCAATTTAATAATTTTCAGAAAAAGACATCACTGGCAAAAGACCGCATTTCATTATAACGCAGATAGAGTAAAGATACCTTCACTCAAAAGAACTTAGAGCAATATCACATCTCAAATGATGTTTCTATTACTTACATTAATTTTATGTAGAGATTATAGAGCTGTGTTAATTCAAGTATTTCTGGTTTTACAGAATGTGCAAAATTGAGGCAGTAAATATTGCCTACTTGTCATTAACTATATTTTCCGTGTGCAATCAGTGAAAATACGTAGTGAAATTTGTTGCTACTTTTTCTTCTGCTCAAATATCTAAGAAATAGTATATGCTTTTATAAGAAGCCTTGACCAGAGAAATGTTCAGCTTTACTTTTGTCATACGAAATCTCTCACGAGTTACGGAGGTCCACAAAATGCAGATGCAAATACGCACTGTTTATCTTGTCTTCGTTATGTCGTAGTACTTTTTCCTATGTGTCAGAGCTTTAGTGGACTTATGCTATATTTACAAATAATTTTTGACAGTAAATCTTTGTCGTTTGTTCTTCTAGCCTTCTTTGTATTCAGCTGTTATCTCCTACATTCCGATAATAAGCAAGCAAGAAGGCGTGTGTGTTCAGCTGGTGTCATGAGCTATTGATTTAATTTGTTTTCCTCTTTAAATATATATATTTCATCTCTCTCTTCCTCTTGACTATCTTCCATCTTCTTTTTCGTCTTGTAGTTTTATTGCGTAACAAGATATCAACAAAATTGCAGTAATAGTTAAGTGTTTATTTTCATCTTATCTAGAAAGTAGATTAATTAAATGAACGCTGCAGAAAACAGTATTTTCTTAGTGTTTGTTTAGGTGTATTCTCATCGGGAACTCTCTACATCAGTTAGTGCTTTACCAAAAGAAGATTCCATCCTTGGCAAAAAATCAACAAATCAACCGAAAGGTAACTTCTTTTTTATACTTAGTTTTTTGTTCCACTATAACTTAAAAAGGCTTAACCGATTGACAAATTTTAACCGCTTTATGATAGAACAGATATTCGAGGTAGTATTTAGTTAAGCTGTACTGTTACTTAAACTATTTCTAAAAACTATTAAGGTCCCGCAGCTCGCCGAGCAAGTCGTCGGACAGCCTTAAAGTTGAAGCTCAACAACGCTGTCTCTACGAGCAACCTAGATCAAATACAGGGAAGCATGCTGAGGTTATAATAGATTTTCATAGTTTTTATCTTCGTTGTATGAATATTGTACAATTATGGGTAGAATGGAAGCTTATGAGTGATTCTTGAACTTGAAATAAACTTCAACTTTATGCAACTACCTATACTACTAATTCCCAGTGACAGCTAGACAGGCTTGAATGATTTTCTATCAAAAACTGTAGAGTTCAAGGCTGCTCGTGACTTTTCATTTTTATGGTAGTTCTAGTTTATTTGGAAAAGTATTTGGATTTAGACTTGGGTTTGGTGTATCACAGATCTCGTGTCTTGAGGAAATAAATAACCAATAAAATTGTTATTTGACTAATTTGTACTAAAAGTTATTGGAATAACAATTAGTGGAACACTTTCCATAGAAGTGAGCAGTCATTGATTCATTGTTTTTCTGTCATTTTTATGCGAAGTCTATTTGTCCATGTATTATTAAAACAAATCACTAAAAGCAATGATGATTTGCTAGATATTTGCCAATTTAAAATTCTAAATCAGACAGAATAATGAGTTGCTAACTAATAAGTAAGGAATATATTTCTTCTTAAAGTTGTATTCTTAAAAACAATAATACAATGCTGATGACAATTGTCTAATTCCAGCAAACGCTCATTGAGTGTACGTGATCTCAATGGGGAGGAGTTCGACTTCTCAAATAAGGATTCAGTGACAAGGTTCATCTCAGCTGTTAAAGGAATATCTATTTCATATATACATATTATGTAATGGTAGAAATGTTCCTGAGACAAACAGCTATTAAAATGTATCTCGATTTCCGATGGACCTCGCAAATTTTGGCTGAAATCGAATCCCTACCCTCCAGCTGTGTAGATCTGACACAAGTTGAAAAGCCACATAGTGTAAAATCTGTTCTCTATGAGGACAATAGGAAATATTCTACGGTAAGTATCATACCCTATCTACCTTATTTCGAACTATATATCAATATTTCAATTCTTATTTCAGATTCAGTCGCCATCTATTGCCCCACCTGTACCACCTCACAGGAAATCATTTTTCACTCCTAATAATCGGATGACGAAATCTGAAATTATGACAACGTCAACACCAGAAATGATATCACACCTTAGTTCGATGACATCGTCACCATTAGATTCTGTAACGACTTTGCTTCACAAAACAAGGTCGTTTGTAGACCAGTCACCTAAGTCATTTGATGGAAGAATACTGTCAACAGATTCCTTAAATTCGTCGTTAGATGACTTATTACCATATGTATATGCAAGGAGTGAGCGAAGCTCAACCCTTACAAAAGATGAAGAGGTGAGAACAATTGTTTTCACTATAATTTAAGGTATTCGTGTAAGTAAATATAGTGAAAAAAATCAGCTTATATTTTCTCTCGGTCAGTTATTTAAGTTTCAGAGTCTCATCAATGTTTCTGTTGTCTATTCTCCAGCAAATTCAGAAGTTGAGACACCGTTAGCAGTTACACCAATTCCTTTTGAAGAGGTACACGAGCATTTCCTACCATACATTCTTGCCATATTAGTACTCTCTTAGAAAATTTGGTTTACTGTTTAAATTTGTATCTAAAATTAAAGAACAATTATGCCAATCCACGTTAAAGTAAGCCTATTAAAATATGACTATTTGTTTCACTTGTATATTCAGTAATTCATTATAATATTTTATTTAATATTGAATATCCATCTCAAGATTTTACGGCTGAAAAATTCAAAAAGTAGTCCTAGAACTTAAATGTACTCGTCTTGATTGGCCAATCCTCTTATAGATATGAGGAAGCAAATTTATGGCTGTAGGGCTGGTTTTCTTGAATTAGTAGAGATTCTTATTTTATGGGCTTATAGATATCTGCTTCTACAAAATCAGACCTCATAGGACTGAAGAGAAATTCATCGCCTGTGCAAATACAGTCAAGAATGAAGGAACCGAGCATTCGTACTAACCGATTAGCTACACAGGACAAATTAAAAGAGGTAGCAGTTTCACTCGTTTCACTTTTCACTATGCAGTCGAAACCTTGCTGTAGAACTCGTAATTAAGAACACTATAGCAAACTTCACCTAAGTATCACTTAGGGATTTCCCTTATGAATTGTTATGACTTATAGAAATATCTGTTTTAGATATCTAAAGTCCAAGCTTCCATTAACCTGCTACCTAATTCGTCTGAGTCTAATATGCGAAAGGAAAACACCACAGGAAATTATCGGCAGAACGACGGCGTATCGGAGACAGCAACTGAAAAATTGCATATTCCTGAACCAAGACCATGTTATCCAATAAAACAGGCTCAAACTAATAATGACGACGAATCAAGACCTATTAAGGAAAATTCTGAGAAAAACGCTAGATATACCAGAGTGAAGTTTCGAAATTCTCATTCAAATATATTGGCTACAATTGGGAACTCGAATTCGGTTTATGGGGATGCCAAAAACACTGAAGTTAGTTTTACAATAAAAATACTAGAATTTATTGAAGTGAAAACTTATCTGAAAGGCTAATAGAATGAGATTTGAGAAATATAAAATGTACTACTTAAGAGTGTAGACTCCCAAGTGAACCGATTATGCGTCCCCAGCTTAGCCACGGGAAAGCTAAATTCGGAAGTCGCAAAAAGTGGAAGCGGCGATGAAATTCTCAGCAAATGGAAAGAAAGGGTAAGTCCTTTAGTGGTGAATACTAGGTAGAATTACATACAAAATGATTTTATAAACTATGAGAGAGATAAAACTTTATAGCCACTGACGATTTACACCTACGGAAAAGTACTATTGTAAAAAAGTGGTGGCTGTATTGGTCCAATTTCCACCATTGCTTAATCAGCATGTTTATAATTGGACATTATGTCATATTGGCACTTTTCGCTGTCATCTATTCATTCTGAATAGCACGCACAGCTTGTGAAGCGTATGAGTATTTAATTTGGTTACTATACAAGGTGTACAGTGGGTGAACTTGTACAATACGACTTAATTTTGAGTTGTAGACAGGTGTTACTTCGACTCATTTCTCGTGTTTGTATTTTCCGCTAGACTCATGCTGTAGTTGAGTAGAGGCGCCACACAGCCTGTCTTATTGACAATTATGCAGATTTTACGAGCTGAATGCACCCGATTAAACGGACTTTGAATGCCGAGCGCGCGCTAGGGCTCCCAAATATGCATATCTCTTCTTTGTCGCTCATCACCTCTTACTTTCCCTTTCTTCCCGCATCCCATGTTATTTCCTTACTCCTCTCTCTCTCTCTCTCTCTCTCTCTCTCTCCTAACAAATCCATTGCCCCCTCTCACATTCTTTATGTTGTATTAAATTTAAGATATCCATTTCATTATGTCTTTTCCATACAATTTGATTTAAGCCTAATAATAATAGTTATCAGTCCCGCATATTTCGTTTCCTTTATTCAATCCTTTCTATGGCTTTAGTTCATCTATATGCTTTTCTTAAATCTTGTTTTAGCATGTTATTTGTTTTTTTTTCCGTCCCATATATCTGTTTAGTCTATCCTCTTTCATTTAATGTCTGAACCTCTCACATGCATGACTCAACTTTCTTTCTTGTGGCAACAACCATAAATTTTGACGACATGGTCATGAATGTATTTGCTTAGATGTATTTGTTACACTTCTCATACTGCTTCGACAAAGAATTGGTTCGTAGATTGATCATAGCAGTCTTAAAAGGCTTACCCATACATAAAAAATTTATAGCTTCCTTACTGTAATCTGGCTTTAGTTAGAAGTCTAATTTATGGGGACTTTCGTTAACTGTTCTGAACTAATCTGAGCACATTATCTCCTAAGTTCACCTAGAAAAGCGGTAATTATATGAAAACAATGGTGTGATTCCCGTATTTATATTTCCGTCCTGGTCAGGCGTTCATTGGGGAATTTATATTTTTAGTATTCTATCCACTTCAGCTTCTTTCTCTAGCCGTTAACAGTTTTCTGGGCGCTTTTTCCTGTGTTAAGCCATTTGTCACTATGTGTTCTCATGTGAATAAAGAGAAACATCAGCATATTTTACAGTTCAATTCATTCTCGGATTTAGTATCAGCATTTTTAGCGATGTCTATAATCTAGTGATGTCCTCGCACTAAGCCTATGGCAATATTCATGTAGTAGGTAACTGTTAAAACTTGATGAGTTGCTCGAAATATGTTATTAATTCTTAGCCGTCAATGTATGGGAGGTACTGTCCTAACTCTTATCGGGTTATAAACGCGAATAAATTAAATTAGTATTTGTGACAAATCCGTAGTGTGATTATCTCCTTATTAAGTCCCCATACATACACGCAGGATTATACCATTTTTAGACGTAATATTTTTTTGTAAACTCATCAAGACACGTCTAAAAATATTCCCCTTCAGTGTTCATCGTTTAGCACTCTGCGTCCTCTTTGATTTATGTAGGTCATCGATGAACACTATCTTGCATTCAACTCTAGTCGTTCTCAGTTTATCATTGAGATTTAATTACCTTCTCACTGGTTGTCGCAGTTGCTTTCGATGCCTATAACTAGAAAGTTGAATTACTGCCGTAAATGTCAACTGGAACAGCTTTCAAAACAGTACCACCAAGTATCAAGTTCACATCACTTGTATAAAACAGCTCACCACATTTGTTCTTTTAATCACCTAATTGCTTCGTTATTTTTCTTTTATCACTGTTTTTACATAGATTTAGTTTCTCATTCTTTAGCATTAAACTTTAATGACTTTAGGTTAACCCCACCACTGATAGTATGCACTTCAAACACTCTTCGTTCTTCTCCGAGTATATAAACTTATTTTAATTATGGTTTTGTGGATTTTAATTAAATAATTGTCTGCATATGATTTTTAATAGATGCTGAATCAACCTGCCTCTGACCCAGCTTATTTCTTAAGTATTTTTCTATAGTTAGTAATATTTCCTAGGCTTCCGCAGGTTGTTTTTCCTGAAGCAAAATGATATCATGGTATCAGATTCATGACGACACTTTGAAATTGGATATCCTAAAAAAATTCATCTATTGTTTTGTTGAGAAGTTGTTTATAAGCGAAATGAAAACCTCGGGAGACAAATAATTCCTGGTAAGCAGTTTTTGCTTGACATTTAGAATATAAATCTAATTTCTTAGTACAACTCGAAAAAGAACGCTTTTACTGGAAAGGAATGGAAAATTGATAGACATGGAAATTGTAGTAACAGTTGTAGATGATTTTCTGGAAATCAAATTTGTATCATTTCACATTTTAGTGGTCCCATTAAAAGCGATGAGATTTGAACGAACATTCCAAACAGTAGTACTATTTCAAAAACGTTAATCACTCACTATCTTCCGAAATCTTGGTCGTCACTGGAGCTGTTTGTTTGGGTTTGAGGTGTTATCACTTGAGTAGAATCTCCTTTAACTTCAAATAAGTCTCATATTTATTTTAAGCATTATGATTCTTAAGTTCCTTCTCAAAATTATGACATACAGCTCTTTAGAGAAAATGGAATATTATATGCTTAGAAGGATTTCGCTGAAGAGCTATAGCAGCTCATAAATCTACAGCGTATAGGTACATGTTCAATTTTTTTTATTATTATTAAGCCTACATTTCCAGTGAAAATTAAAAATCGTTCCATTGGTACATAAGCATCTAGGACATAGTCGCCGTTAGTTCGAAGAATTGTGGCTACAAATAATAACCCTACTATAACATGTTCTATTAAGTATTCCTTTGAACGGAAAAACACCTCAGTTGCCAAAGAACGATATGCGTAAGATCTCGTAAGAAAGTAGTGCTCTAGTAGAGGGTTCACATTTCTTTGTTAATGTAGTTTTATAGAAGTTTTTTTTTCTTCTAATCTCACGTTCTTTTAATAGTAGGAAGCTCAAAAATATCGTGGTTGTTGTGGAGGCGAATGTTTCTGGTTAGGAAGGATTCACAAGTTTGGTCACGCAATATCTCTAATGCATATAATTGTGCTGATTATTTTAGCCCACTAGAGTCGAGCACTGAGTGCGTCCTCGACAGAAAATGACTTGTTCTAGATCTCATTAATTTATTATACACTTCTAGTTTCCAGGGTAAACACCAGATTATGTTGCGTTCATGGAATCTCCCATGATGTAATTGTTGGCGGAATCATGTCGATACAGTAGAACTGCACTCGCTTCGTACAACTTAAATCAAATCTAATCGTGTCAGAGACATTATCTAAGGACACTCAGTCCATCGGTGCCCCGTTGATATTCCATTCTAACTGCTATGATTTATGCCCAACTCTTCAGCCACTAGCCATTTCTAGAATTCTACTGCAAATCTGTGCCTAGTGTCTAGATCTTGTCTCTTCAGTTCGATGGGCAGTCAACTTTATTTAAAGTCACATTGTTTTTTAAGCTTAAATGCTTTCGTTGTGTTGTGAGTGGGTTCATATTTTGATTGAATATCTTTGCACACACGTGTCTACAATTTTCTCTCCTCATTTCCTCACTATTTTCTCCCGTCTTTGGTTCTACTACCTCTAACTCTATATTTCATATGCTGCGCTCACTCATTGTAAGGATATAATCCAGCTGACATATGCTGTTTTCGACAATAGGTACTAGCGTCCGACAAGTGACCACTTCACCCTGTCTGGTAATGCATTTCGGTCAATTCTGTATTCTTTTTCCACTATGTTTACTTACCACATACATTTTTTGCTACTCACTGTTTCACACACAGATAGCATCTATGCAAAGTCCAAAAATGCATTTGCACCTATGCCCTGTGTTACGCTGCTTGTGATGCTTTTTGTCTGCAGCGACATCCCATTTACCAACTAGTCGCCTTTTCAAATGAAGCCTCATGCTCTCCAATATAGGATACTATCGTCTTCTCTCACTAACACATCTATTACTCTGTTTATTTTTCATATCTCAAAATTGAGTATATGTAGATTTCCTTTGATTAGGAGGGCCAACATTTTTTTTGCAGTGGAACTAAATTGGCTGTCATTGGCGCGTGTTTGCTCCAGATCCACCGTTGAATACTATTGAATTCCTAGGAAATTCACATTTCTGCTACGGAAATACGTTAGACCCATTTCACTAATCCCTTCCTTCCCTCTCAGAACTTCTCTCAAACTCACTTGGCTTTATGAATCATAATAAAAATAGCTAAATCTATATTATCTTATCTCTAGTAGATTCAATAACTCCTAAGATGAACTAGTAAAGTAACTCTGGACTATCTTATTCTATAAAAGGATTTTCATAGTTCTAAAGATAGAAAGTAGTTAAAAGTTCGTTTGAAATAAGCCCGTAGGGACAATGAATCATTTTGCGTATTTTGAGTAGATAATTTAAATTTGATTCAATGGGAAGATAAATATTTTTGCCGAGTCGTCATCTATCGTGCTAGGACCAGCTGTATTTAAAACAGCCTCTACTGTGATTGTCATTGACATGTCGTGTTTGATAAGCGTCTATTGCTTAGAAGTGAGGAAAACTGATTGAAATGGAATTAATGTTAGTAGTAATTGATGGCCAAAGCAGTGGAGCATCTGTTGAATCAAAGCAGGACTGTATTATTTTCTGCGAGAATATTGTCAATCGTCTCGTCCGATGTATTAGGTTCTCAAAATTGCCAGCTTTCTACTCTAAAAGAAATCGCGATGGCAACTATTTAAAACTAATACATAACTGGTGCGACAAATTTAAAATGGGAATTTCACTTGTAACTCATGTATTGATAATTCAGATAAGCGTTGTAATTAGACCGGATTTAGATGAGCTTCCTAGATTAAATACTTGATTTATTGACATTATTAAGCATGTGAAGTAGACGTAGATGCAAAATTAGCACTCCCTTGTTCAGGGAAAATGCAATAAAAGTAGGTATAATTTATTCATTTGCAACAGCATTGTAAGCTTGCAGAGACTGAGTAATGTTTATTGGTCCACTTTCGCGAGCACCTCCTAGTGACAGCCACACGAAATTTAGGACAGGGTATCAAATACGTCGTCACCACTATTTCGGCTGACCCTCCAAGTAGATAAACTTCCACTCGCTCTCCTGAATTGATATTATATAGATCTTTATATGACGTCTTGTTAGTTAGATACTAAATACTATAATATTCAGTGAATGTGATTGTTCTCAGCTTGTTTTGACTCAAGGTCTTGTAGATTATTCACTTTGCAAGTGTGGAGCCGAATTAAGGCTTTCGGCCACTTTATTTTAAAGAAAACGACAAATGCTTTTAGTTAGCTTTGCATAAAAGAACTATCGGTTGTGGAAGCATTTGGATCCGACTAAAATTATACGCAACAGTCGAGTTTGCCGAGGTCCGTGATGCACCTCCTTAAACTGGACAAGGTGTAATAATATACGTTGAGAAATATAATCATCTATGCGCATATTAACTTTTAAATTCTTAGATCTGATTTTCGTGCGAGAAAACAAACAGCGAAGGAGAGGAGGAGGCATAGCAGACTTTTATGTCTATAAGAGATATCTGTGTTTATCTCTTCGTTTTGTTTTGTCCGAATGTTATGCGTGAATCCACTATAGAACGTCTCATAGAGTTGTATATCAACAAAATAGCCATAGGAAAGTTCAAAGATAACAATTTAATATCGTGGGGCAAAATCGTTGCGTTGATGGTAATTGTCAAGTGTCCCTTTATATCTCAGTTGGTGGGAAACTATTAGTATTCATTCATATTAGGTACTATATTTCCGTGTACGATTTCGTTTCCACTTTGTCTCTGTGACTTGTTTACGTTCTCATAATCGAGGGAGAATAGCCAGAACAGAGGTCTATTATGCCTACACCACTGACCACTCCCATCTTTCTGGAACGTATTCCTTCCATACTTTGGTATTTACCACAACTTTCTTAGGTGACTTATAACTTAATTATTATCTGTTTGCAAATAAGGCCCAGTGCCAGTGTCAAACTTCTTTTATTTTTATATATCGTATAATATAGGCTCCATTCTTATGTTTTACGTTAATTCCCAGTTATTTAGCTTTTTTTCGATTAAAGGTCGTTTACGAAAAGAAATCCCCTGGAGACGCTTAACGAAGACAAATTCTGAGCTCAACGAGTTGCGGTTTGGAAAAGCCCAGCCGCGCTCTTTTCTAATTAGTTTAAGTGACTCGAAAGATTGTGGTATAGCAGTATTCTGGGGCTATTTTCGAAACAATTCCATTGTTTTTCCATAAATTGTCAAATTTTTATAATATTATGTAAAAATTAAAATATGCTGTACCACAAAAATGTACTAGACCCTCTTCAATTCTTATACGATCCACTTCAATCATACCCAATCCCAGCTTCCGTTTTCCCACGTTCCATCGGCTGTCTCTCCTCCCCTTTAATTTCCTGTAATATGAGCTGACCTTTCTGCCGCCTTCTATGCTCCTCTGAAATTACTTCCTTCACCGTCTTTTCCAATGCATTTTTCGTCTTCTTACTTTTTAAGCTTCTGAAAACTTCCCAGAAAGTATTATTTCAATCTCAGCTTTTACATACTTTCATTTATGCTGGTGTAAGACATCATCGATCCTCGAAACAAAATCCTTGGCAAAGACAACAGTTTTGCGGTCAAAAATAATTAATCGCTTCAGCAGCCGTCTCTGGCGTCCTTCACTGTGCATAAATCTGTCATGTGACACAAACCGGTACTTTTTTCGACTCCTTAATTATGTTGCTATTTTGTTAACCAAATAGTCTTCACGCCTAGGAACTTTGTTGTCTGGTTAATTTTAATTAATTTTATCAACACATTTTTTCAAACGAACTGATAAAGAATACTGGGTAAATTGGTCCCCATACTAGTGAATATATTTGCCTACTTAAAATCCAAATTAATCTTAAAAATCTCTAAATAATATTTTTATTTTACTTCTTCACTTGATGCAATATCTGCCACAAAGTAGTGTTCCGATCTGATTATTATTTGAAGTGAAGACAAAACATTTTTCTAGCGCTGAATTGCAATGAATAGAATGGAACGCTGGTTTTGTACAAATACTCTGGGCTTCCTTTTTCGCCGTTTGGCAAATAATCTTATTCTCATAAATGATTAAAAACGTTTAGAAAAGCAGCAAAAAATCTTTGTGCATTTTGAGACATAATTGGTGTTAAAAATACTTCTTCTCTAAGCTTTATATACAATTAGACAAGCTTTGCATATGCAAATACTCCCCAGAGGATATTTTTGTCTTGCTCCTGTTTACCTAAATTATTACTAGATTTAGCTACTGTCATATAATTCTATGATTTGCTTCGTAAAAATCACATTTTCTTTGGGCGTTCTTTTCAAGCATGGCTATCGAATACTAAGCACGGTTTTTATGAACGAACGGAACCACAATCGTTGAGCTTCTTTCCTAAGCTCACAATGCACAGCACTTTTCAGTAGTGAAAATGCCCAAATGCAAACCTAGCTAGTTGAGGCAAAATCTGCCACTGCCATAGTTGTTCTACGACTTACAGGCTTAGGAGCGTAAATCTTATTATGTGACTGGTGACAAAGGTGTATTAGTTCTTTCCGCTTTCTTCCAGGCCGATTTATCGCTGGAAACCATCTCTCATGGTCATTTATGTGTGTTATGTCTCTATTCGTATTTACAATCGCGCAACTCCACCTGGTTGCAATGGATTATTGATCCAATCAAGACACTGTCTTTGACTAATCACTAATTAATTAATTACTTAATTGACATTGTATAGGCCTATTCTCTCATACTGGCTTCACGCGTAATTTTAATTGGTTGGTCTCAGCCAGTCTCATAACTACTTCTCTCCAATAGCATTTTGTCTTGAAATGTAACACCTATGAAATAACAAGAACGTGGAGGCCGGTATGAAACCGTATTATATAAACAACTTACCCCTTCCTTCACTTTCTTTTATTCTGCTATCTAGGAAGTATTCGCCCGAGAATTCGCATCTTTCGTATAAACACATCTCTGTTTGAAATTCTGACATTTGGTAGTTCAAAAGAACTCATGACCACTGTGTAAGTCCTTTAGGTTCTATAAACTAATCACATTTAACTATATCGTCGTTGTTTAGATGGGTTTAAAATGCGTCTGTTAACATTCCTTTTGAGAAAGTGGAGAGAAAATGATAGTTTTACACTATTTTTGGACATAGAACCGGAAGTGATAGTGACGATTTTGGTGCGGTCGCTACTATTAACCTGAATATCCACATACATTTATTGATATGATGTGATATTATCGAAGAAGTCACGTAATAAATTTGGCTATCCACGCTGTATGACAAGTTTACGCCACCACAACTGAAGGACACCATTTATTCATTTTCATGAATCATTATTTTTCTCACATTAGGACACTATTGAAGATGTACTATGTAAACAGTGTTCTATTTCAATCCCATTCAATAGTTCTTGATTAGAAATCATTGTTTACTGATTAAATGAAGGTTGATGGCACTTCAAAGTGTAATAAAATGGTCTAGTTTTTGTCTCGTAACTTGCGCATACATTAAAGTACTAAAACACTACTTCGCTTTTGTACTGAAGTAGATACGCTATTATTCATATAAATGTTTAGTTGCTCTGAGTATGCGGAGCAGTTCTTGATTCTTGCCATTCGCCTATTTCCCTTAATTTTCGGCTCAGATCTCTCAATCATTTGAATTTGAATTATTAAGCGAGTTTATCAGTAATAAACCTTAGACAGATAGCAGTGTTGACTTGCCTTCGTCTCGAAGCAAATCGTAGTCGGAGCCAATTGGCAAACATATGCGTTCCCTCATTATACGTACCTCTGTCTGTCTCTCATTCCTCCTTAAGTTCTTTATCTCTTGCTATTAGTCATAACAATAATTCATATCGATTTGTCTGAATGCCTTATTTTCCACTTTCGTCACTGTTTTTTCTTCAATGGGATCTATAAATTAATTGAATAATCAATGTTAAATGTAATTAATATCGTTGTTAGATTTGCACACTATGCGGCAAATAATTTACTAGGCTTATGAGATTAGAGTGGCGACAGAGTGAGGACTGTTGTCATTTATTGGCATTTGATTCTGAGAAGGCAATTTAAAATTGACAAATTCTCTATTCTTTATTTTCATTTAATATGCGACTGTCATTTCCAACTATCTCTGCACCCACATTTGTTGTTGGATCATTTGCCTGCATAGCACGTTGATTTAATCGCCAGCGGTTGACATCTGAGCGCCAGGTGTCTATTATATAGGTGCACTCGTCCTGCCGTCTACCGTTTATGACGGCCGTTCCCTACACCTCAATTGCCTCTAATCTACTCCCACTACTCTCTTATCAGTCAGCTCACGTTTCTATCATTTCTACACTGTTTGTTTATGTAATCAATCTCCAGCCGCTGAAACAGTTATTGTTGACTTTCTCTCTTTGCCCAGCTGGACATTACCAAGAAATTCATCTTCAAATTCTCGGATTTTTAATTTTAGTCGTTCAATATTGCACAACATTATCCGTTTAGTAATATTTGACCATTTGAACTACAGCTGAAAAGTATTCGTATTAAACAGTTAACAGACTGATGTAGTGTTCTTTCGAAATACCGTTTTACAATGCTATAAAACTTTTTACATCTGGGGTCGTCTTTTCGAATACACAGTAATTAATGGCTAAGTAATTAAGTTTTAAGACGCTTAAATTAGCGACGTTTCGAGTGAAAGGTGGAAGTTAATAACTTGAAACTCATCCTATAAATACAAAGTTTTCTGGAAGTCTTTCTAAATTAGCATTCTACACTAAATGAGCAAATAGATATTTTACGCATCTGTCGTACGCCACGTTCACTGTAACTAAATGTTTACATTTAAAGTATATGTACACAAGCAATTAATCATGTCTCCAGATGAATAGGGAGACTCTTTGGCGCTGGACGGGCTTGCGCTTTTTCCTTCGTTAATATCGGTATGACTTACGGATTCACCCACATTCATACCGCCACCTGCTGATGATTTATTGAGACCCTATTTAGATATTCGCATCGACTCATTTCAGCGTGGTTATATTATACTTCCATTTAGTTCATCACAGTCACTGCTTTGTTTGCCTTACTTTGTGTCGTTCGTTACGCTGCTAACGCTGACAGACATCTGCATTCCCATTAATATGCACAGCATTTTCGATTCTCTCTTTTGTTGTATTCAAACGGTGTCAATTCCTTCATGTTCTCTTCTTCACCGTTCCCCGTTTCGTCCATTGTTATTCAAATTGGTGCACGGAATGTCGTAAAGCGTGTGAATAACTGAGAGGCCCGCTTCAGAAACGGCAGCCTCGTAAACGATCAGGTCAATCGTAACGGGACCAGTTTCACTGTTCTAGCTCATTAAAAGGGCTAAAATCAAGGATTTTAATTTTAAAGGATTTTGCAGGGATTACAATGATTACTGGCAGTGCATGTGTATGTTTATTACATTATACAACCATAAAGATTGGTACCAAATGAAAGAATAACGGGACATTTTTCAGATACTCTCTAGATAAATACATACCAACACTGTTCTTACGTTAGGCAATGTCATAGGCATTACAACTATAAAATTATACTAATTGTGAAATATGTTCCCATTTGTTAAAATGTTAACTGTAGAGCCTAGAACATTTACGAAACAAAAAAAAAACCCAGAGAAATTGTTTTGATACAAGCCATTTCTAGTCAAAGGGATTATTTTATTTTCCACTTTTTAAAGATCTAGGACAGGAAAGATTATATCAAATACAATCTTTTATTTAAGGCGCAATGTCGTTCCAAGATTGAACCGACGGAAAGCGAAGAACCTAGATCAGTCAACCGAGTTGTTGCTTCTCTGATCAAAACCATTGAGGATAGTCGATTAACAGCACCTGATAGACCAACAGTGTTAAACATTGATCAAGTTGGACAGGTTTGCATAGCTTTATACTAATGTTTTTCATTATTTTGTAAGAAAGTTTATTTATACCTTGATTGTCTTATGTTTTGCCACATAGTCTAAAAAATTCTTATTTATTAATTTTTAAGATTTTGAAAGCTGTTTCGTTTTTTCAAAAGGCTGCTTACATATTCATAACTTGTTCTGCGGACTCCTACACAACCTTCATTCTTGTTGAGAATTTTCGGCTGCGGCGGCGCAATTGATTCCATCCAGAATTTGGGACTCAAGTTTTCTCTCAAATTTCATTTCATTGGCTTAGGAAAATTAGACACGGGATTGCAAATTTACCATTACGATTTGTAAGCGAAAATATAAGAAAAATATTGCTTTGAATAATAGATGGATTTTCGTAAGATTTCGGCAAATCAATTTTGAAGACCTGGATTCTTCAATAGAGCAAAACTAGTCTCTAGAGTCTTGAGAATTATACAACATCTTACGATCAGAACGTTACCTAGAAAATGTTTTCTAAACTGATTACATAATTGACTGCATTTATAGCTTCACATTCAATAATTACTTCTATATGCTAGGAAGTGGAAATGCTGACAGTATAAAAATTGGTTTTATATATCTCAGGATGTCGGCACTCAGACGTCTCCATTTTCTATATCTCGCTCATCATCGTTTGATTGGATTAATGACCCTACTGAAAGAGCTTTAAGAGAACTAAAAACTCCAATTAGTACACCGAGGTAGGAAATCTTATCATCTTATTTAAGAAGCATTTTCTAGACAATGCTGCATTAAATATTCTTGTAAGTTGACGCGAATCCAAAAGTCAATGCAGCAACAATGGACTCCGCTTCCAGCAGCGTCTACCGCCTTCGTCTGGATTATAGCTACCACTTTTAGTCTACTTTATTAAGCTTCCAACCAACACATACCTATTTATATTCCTTCTTCGATAAAAAAACATTTCACAAATTTTTATATCGTTAAATCTGCCATTGTTTCTCTACTTTATGGCCTCGTCTGGACAGCTTTCTTTGATATCATTGCCGCGCGAAGCAGCAGTTGTTACAATAAAGAGCAACTATATGTTTCTCGATCGTCAATCGCCTATTTATTGCTTCCTTGCTTTCTATAAGTTTTTTCACGATCACCTAATTCACATTATATCACTTCTTTCGTATCTCAAAATACCTCTTCCAACAAGATTCGTTTCATCAATATTTCCTATGCTGAAATCTCATACAGCTCACTTCTTTTCTAGATTAATGCGTGATAGCGATTTACTGAAGCTATTTCTGAATAATGAGACGATCCACAAAGAAATGCTCTTTCGGACTTTTACATCTATGCGCCAGTTTTGGAAATCTACATTCCTTTCCATTTATTCTCCTCTTTTGCATTACAGATCGGATCATCTTCATTTGCCCACCGGGTCGAAAGTGGAATCATCATCAGAAACAGATGACGCAGATAGGGAAGTGGCAGAAATGACAAAGTTCTCAAATATAGGCAAAAATGATGAAGCACAAGGAAGAGGCAAACCAATAAGGCACGACAAGTAATGGTTTTTTGAATTTGTTTGGAAAATAATATTATTCTAAACTGAACAAAGTTTAGTTTTACTAGAAAGAAGAAATGTGAAGGAGCTATAGGTGGATTCACAAATAAAGGGATTCCGCAAAAATATTTCTAATTTTAAGTAGGATAATTGTCAATTCAAACTACTAAATTCTTGGTCGTAGAGTTACTCAGATCTGAGGGGTTTCATTTAAAATTATATGGAAAGTCGCAATGCCATAAAAAACTGCAGTGGGTGATGAAATGAATTCATTTCAGGAGCTGTTTTATGGTGCTAAAAGTTAATTAAAATGTTATTTAAAGCCAAATGCTATTTTCGGCTTAGCTGATTGAGAATAGGCCAACAAATGAAGTATTGAAAGGGTTAGAAATTTTTTAGTTTTTTGAATGATATGTTTCTAGATTATTCGCTGAAATGGAAGAAAGTATTGCGATGCTTCTCGAGTACGGTCAGCAACACATTCCGAAACCACTGCCGAGAAAGATGCAATCCCGAGAAAAGGTGATAGTTAAATTTTTTAATCTAATCATTATGTTAAATGTGGTTTTAAAGCACTGATTTCTTTCCATAAAGTAGCTAATAATCTCATTAATGTATCTCAGCTGATCTCTAGTAAATAGATCTAGATGTGCTTAAAAAAGCATCACAGCGAATGATTCTGGTTTACAAACAAAGTGTTGAGTTGATAGCCACATGATCCTCTTTTCTACTGAAGATCTCCTCAAATGAGTCAGTAAAAAGTTAACTTAAGAGCGCCAGATGTTATCCGCTGTAATCCTCATATCGTCGTGGTAAATGATAAAGTTGTCATTATCTCATCATTCTGCGTTATCTGTTTTCCCTTCAATATCATCAACCGAACTTGGCTTTTTTGAATAATCAATGGAATGCAATGACAATTCTCGCATTTGGTCATTTCTAGGATCGTTTGTCATATAACTCTTTTGTCGCCACAATTCTCTTACGTACAAAAAGTAAAGATAACAAGAATTTATTACAAGCAAAAGTGATACACCAGACGCTTTTGATCGTAAGGAATGGTGACGAACTACGGGACTAGGATCTTATACTTTATTTGTAACCACTTGCTAAATGGGCTAAATCTTAGCCAAGACAAACGATTGATAGCAGACAAGACGTTACTGTGTCTTTGCGTCTCTCCATATTTCAACGTAGCAAGAATGACATTGCAAGGAGATGACCTTAATATATCAACGACAATAGACTAATTATGTCTGTAGTTCTCGAACAATTCAATCCCAAGTTGTTTTTAATGAGTTTAGATGAGTTCGGACTGCTACGTATTTAACACCAACCATTAATCTCTCTGTACTTTCTCATTTCCCACTGACATACTTTGTGTTGCGAACTCTGTTGGGAAATTGCTTTTCTTCATTCTAGCCTTATCACTTCGTGCTAGGGAAATGCGCTATTTCTCAATCAGAATCACATGTCAAAGAGATGCATAACATGGCTTCTACTAGCGCTAACTGTATTTTTATTAGATTATATCGGAAATTCGAAATTGTGTTACATATTATAATTAGTAATTCTCACACTATGCATAATCTTCTAATTTAAAGTGGCATTATAGCTTTTATTTTGAGCATTACAGTCCATTGACTCCAACTCACCGACGTTTTCAACAGGGACTAACTCTTGCAAACTTAATTCGGATTCGCTGCCAAGTGGTAAGAGTGCTGTTTACATCTTCATTGTTTTTGTTCACTCTCTCTCTTTAATTTGTTTCAATTACCGATTACCTTATTTTTCGATATGCCCTTTTTAAGTCGTTCATTATTTTCTCCCTTTTGACATGCGTTCTTTCATTTCGTTAGTCTCATTTGATTATACGGCTTTAGCTGTCATTGTCGTCTATTAATGTTGCATTTCTATCCTAACTATTTATTGCTCAATGTATTTAATGAGTGTAGATTTGCTCGATTTTGCTTTTGGCCACTTTTTTGTTGGTATTTTAATTGGCTTTAGAGCGTGAGTGAGACTAAAATACGGATTTGTCCATATTTATAAAACTATGCTATATGGGCACTTCTCATGGTTAATTTCGTTCTCAAAGTAATGAGACGAATATGTTGATAACCTAATTTCCGTTAATTTCTCTTTACCACCGCAAGTCTAAATAAGGGTCGTATGACGTTTACGCACAAAGTAGAAATTACTGTCAACCAAGCAAAAAGAGCTTTCTATTTGTGCCCGACACTTTTTTTAAATGTAAATGACATCTTGTATTAAGGGAGGTGTTCAAAATCGGTTGAAAAATTGCTACTTTGTTGTTTTCCCATTTATTGGGTGAGCTTGAGTGATTCATTTTGTCTTCTAAGGTGTTTCTCTACTACTAGAGCGCTGGGTGAGCTTCTAGCTGCGTGAGCAAGTGAGGCGGGACTAGGCTGATTTGTCGCTAAGCAAATATCCGAGGATATTGTTAGCAATGCTACACCTTTTATTTTTAGCATATCCAATCAAATTTATCAGCTTAAGGCAAAGAGAAATTAAGTTTTCAACAACACTTGTCACGTAAATTGCTATTCTATATAAAGAACTCGGATAGTATGAGCTTAAAAATCGGTGAAGGGTGAATACCAATGGATTAGTGGATGCGACATTTTAGTGTATTGAGCATATAGTTTGGAATTATGCTAAGCTGGCGTAACTTTAACACTTTTAGACTTCATATTTTAAGCAATATTGATATTGGAAAATAATAGATCTCCCGAAAATCAAATTTAACTTTTGTTTCAAAAGCAAATCTCGAAATAATAGTCACTTATTAATAAATGCATTAATTTGAGAATCTTAAGCAGATAGTGACATCCCGATGTTCTCTCAGTTGGATAAATCTCTGCTCACTTTTGATCCAAGTCAACTAGTATGCGCTAATATTAAAATTGTATTTTGGCGAGTGTTAAAAATTTATGTCTATACTAAAAATAAACTCATATTAGTCACTCTGAGTCCCTGAGAAGATTTGTTTTGTACAGTGAATAGTTTTGGAGCAACAACCTGTGGCATATTTCCGATGTTGTCATCAACAGCAGGTGATCGAGGGAAATAATAAGCTTTTGTTTAAGTAAAATTTATAATGACACATTTTGTTTTCTTCCTTTCTAAGGCAGTGTTATAAACATTTTCATCGTAATAAGGCTATGTCTGTTTGATTCTTTTCTCAACTACTTTTAAATCAAGGCGTTGTGAATTTACTCGTTTACTTTAAGTTGCAGCCATATTATGCATATTTCGTTAAATTATTTGGTCTTATGAAAGCAGAAGGGTCCAATGGGTTCTTCAACTGTAATAAGGAGATATGGCAATATTGTGATACGAGTATGAGCTTAAATGATTCATTTTGTTTTTCTGGCCGTGTCGCGAAGAAAAGCAAAGATTTCTATTGTAGTCAACATCTGGATAGAATATCTGGTTTCAAATAAACAAATACTTTTAGACGATTACTGTGTGTTAGTTAATGCTTCTCAAACAGAGAAAAATGAAATGGGATTGAAACTGTAAAAAAAACTCCTACCACACTCATCATTTAAAGGAAGGGATTTATCCCAACTCTCCTAGCATACGATATTCACATTTTAATACATTACCGTTAATAACCTATTGTTCTGTGAAATTTCATGTGTTGATTTCAGATCTGCGTAAATCCCTTGTCCATCAATCTTCTGTTGGCGGATCGGCGCCCGTTATGACCGAGAGCATTTATGACAACATGCCCAAGGACAAGAGGAAGAAGAGTCAAGGTATGACTATTCGTCATATGCTTCATAATTTATTGTATCAACAACATCTCCACAGCAGTATCGTGGTTATTTCCTACCTCTGCTAGTTGATCGCTGGTTGTTACTAGATTTTTTTCACTATTTTACATAAAATCGTCGATATTATTATTTGTTCTGTTCATAAAATTATTGAATCAAATGCTCCCACTTCGAAGTACCGGGTCTATTTTTACTTAGCTTCAAACTGGAGAATTCACAACTGTTGGCCGAAACACACTGTTTTCATGAACTGCGACACATATGCTGCATACCAACAAAGTGCACAATGCAGAAAATATAGTGGCTTTGTTGGAAAATAAGTTGATAGAAACGTTAAAATTCAATATAATAACTGTAATGGAAAAAATCTTAATAGGAAAGATAAAAATTCAGCTATGTACGGTAAAAATAAATGGAGGGAAATGCAAATTAGATGAATAGATTACTCACTGACGGTAGGAAAAAATGTTAGGAATTTATTTTAGAACCGCAATGTCCATTGACGAAGCCTCTTCTCCTTCCACGAGAACTTAGCGTCGGATCGTTAATCACTGACAGTGGATCGGCCCCACTAACACCGGATCAATCGCTGAATTCTGTAGAAACGAACAAGTCGTTTGAGGCAATAAATCGGTTGATTGGTAACCATGTGGCGATGGGATTACCGTCCTACACAACTCGAGATCGAGCAGGAAGCTGCGAATTGTTGGCCGAATATGATAATGTGAGGAGGAAATTGCCTATTTGAACCCTTTTTCCAGTATTTTAAAGTGTTTTAAAGAATAAGATAATTGCCACAATTACAGTTATATATCTATACAATTATTTGTCAATGAATTTTTGCATAAGTCCAAAGAGGGACAATTGATCTGCTAATAAGTACAAAGTAATATGTAAAAGCCGTATTCACATTTATATACGTCTATTAATTATTTTTTTTAGGGCTGCGACGAAAATTTGAAGGCCAAGCTGAAAAACGCTGGTAAGTGAATCAAGATATTGTTTATGTTGTTGATGAGCGGTAATTATTGTGCTTAGAATGTGATTAGTGCGCCGATTCACCCTCTCCACCCCTTACTACCAATCTGTTTGATTTCGAGATCGTTTCTCTATGTCCTCCTCGTTGTTCCATTGCCTCATGTTCAGTGTTCAGTGTCCAATTCGTAAATAGCTTAGAAACTCTGTTTTCTCATCCAGCAGTTCTCCTTTCACTAAAAACCGTATCGTTTTTGCATCGATTAGTCCACGGAGGTGGCGTCGCAACATTTATTATCTAGTTTCGCATTTATCTTCCTTTCATTTTGCGCTTTACCTCATTTCTGGGCGATTTAATTTCTATTATTTACCTTTCATATAAGCCTCTTGTCATTTTTTTATTAAATACAGTTTAAAGAGGTTGCGTGTGATTAATTTCGATATTTTTTGTTTCCTATACCTCTAGTCTTGTTGAAAATAATAGAACTGATACAATTACCAATATTGAACTGCGGATGACTAAGTGTGGTCACTTATTGTGGTTTCGATGACATTCCTAGTTCCGAGCGACTTTTCTAGCTTTGGCTCTACAATTTTTAATAAATAACGTGAACTTGCTGTGCTATTGTTTGTGAAACGACTTTTGCAATCCAGCCTCTTTTCTTTCGTCTAGTCAATCTTTTATGTCCCCAATAGTTTTTTATTCCATCATATCCGGTATATCTGAAAAGTTTACCTAAGAATGATGATGTCCGTCCTGTGTAAAGCGCAAAAACAGTAGAGTTGTGATAAGCGCAAACGCTTAGGCGTAACGCTGTGGATTTATTACCGCTGCAGGTCGTGTTGCGATTTCAATTGATAAATTAGCGTCCCCTGTGTAAACGTTTAGAAGTTCGCCCCTGGGCAGCGCTTGCGACAGTACCCAGCCAAATGCGCGCTGAACGCCCCTGGCCCCCTCTCCGTAGCGTTCGCGAGAATTACTGGAGACATTACTGGTACAGTGAGAAGGGTTAGTTCTACCAGTTGATCTAATTCACCTGTTTTCCCATACCAAATCAACCCACTTATACAAGTTCTACCCTGATCCATCCATCACTCGCTCCTCCTCCTTCAACCCCGACACACTTCATTTGCTATGGTTGGCTATTTATCCCTTCGTCCTTTCCTAACTTGCTTACCCTCTACTAGCTTATAATCGTTTTTGTTCAACCTTTAGAGCTATTGTTTCATGTAACTTAATAATTGATTCTAAAATTTAAGCATGGTTAGCCATTACGATTCCTTGGTCTTCACTTTCAGAGCACCGTAGGTTTTTAATCAAATGCCGCAGATCGTAACATCTGGCACGAAGCGTCTTTGTTAAACAGAATGGACCTAATGTCTGCCTGAATGATGCTAAATATTATTATTACCAACTGCTAACTATACTAATCCGTTGTCGCTATCATGAAGCAGCCACACTTTTTTATGAATCTCTTCCTGTTCTTCCTTAATGGCCATAGTACCACCATATATTCCTGTTTCGAACAGATTCGGTCAGCGGGAGTCTTTTGTTTGGGCTCTCTGGCGATAGGTTCACTCAATATCCCCATACAGAAAGACGGATTAGTCCCCCCTCATTTCTACACACTGTTTTGAATTCTGATCAAACATTTTCTCCGATGACATAGTTTACCTAACTTCCTAGCTCCTGCGTATCAAATAATCCCTACTATTGTTTTTTCTTATCGTCTTACAGGAATAATTAGATTTAGGAATTACCCAGAAGCGAAACTAAATAAAACTTTTAAAATCTAGAACACATTTGGTGTTTCCCCCTATGAAATGATAAGAATAAGGCGATTAAAAATATTGATAGTATTCATGGTAGATAATAAGGTGATCAATAGAAATTACCATTAAATTGAGGCCTATTGGGGCAGTGTTGCTATTAATAGGAAGTCTATAATTTCCACCGATAGTGGTGGCACAGGGGGCTCCGTATACTATATTTAACAGTTGGGAGAAACGAAGACAACTAATAAAGGGAAGACTAACTGGAATCATAGATCAGGAACAAATGCGTGTTCATGTTATTTCGAGTGGATATTTAGAAGATTGTTTGGCGGTTCTCGTAAGCTGCGCGATCAGATGATAGCTTGTCAACATCATTAGCAAAGAATGAACACGGGTACTGATCCGCTAAGCGAACACATTTTCTGTTTCCCTCTCCTCTCTTCCCTCCTCCCTATCTCTTTCTTTGTATACACGTTTTGTCTTGATCTCTAGATTTTCTATCACGTTAATTTTTGAATTGTTCAATAAGAACTGTGTTATATTAATTTTCCTGTATTGTTCTACATATTGATTTATATTGAAATTTGCATGGTAGTTAAGAAGGTTTTGTCTTCACATCACTCGTTAATCGAACGCCCCACTCCTCGAGAAANCTCGGGACAATAGAAATCTGATGAGAAAGCACCACCAATCCGGCCATCACGATGTGCGTTCTTCGCGTTGTCAAACAATGCCGGTGCATGAGACGTTCTGACACAAAATTCAAGTGTTGGCAAATTAGCATATATGACGTAGCAACTCGCAATACTAGTGAATATGGGTTACTTGAAGCCTCCTTGAACCATCTTTAAAATTTCACTCCATTCTCTCCTCTCCGAATTGTTATGTGACGTCCAAAGCTCTACGCACTACCATCATTCACTTGCCTGAACAGGAAGAGAAAAGTGTGGTGACTGCTAAAAAGCTGGGTGTCCCAGGGGACGTTTACGTGATTTTGTGACCGCAAAAGGAGGAAACTTGATACATCTAATGGACCTAATTATTTTTAGGTATCTTGCATATGTCTAGATAAACTTTCATGTCGAATACTGTTTTTATCATGAGATTATGCGACTTGACGTTCGTATCATCTTTTCGCGCTCTTTGTAGAGGAGATTAGTTGAGCAAAACTCATTTCTTTCCTCAACTTAGAATTTTTTTAGTAATAGACCACAAATCCATTCTGTATTTTTACTGTTTATATGTTAAAACGACTAATATTATATTTTTGAAATTATTAATTAAACTTAATATGGCACGCAGCTTTATTGCGACTGGACGCTCTGGGCTCTTTAGGCAGTAGCGGATAGAATCAACTACGGAGTTAGCCGTGGGAAAAGAAGGAGATGCTCGAAGTTAATCTTATAACCAGTGGACCGCTTATTTCCTGGCGTCAATAATCTGCTCATATGGGTGATGTGTCCACTCAATCTCATTAACGGCCGGCATAGGAATGACCATTAGACTCATTCGGAGCGCATAAGCATACGGGAATCGCCAGAAGCGAGTTCTCTTCTATCTATTCATCTTCTCATTACTCTTTCTGTATGCAGTTCCACTTGTTTCCACTGCGAGGTAAGTTTTGTTTGTCTGTGTTTAAAGCATTTATCTCTCATTTTTTCAACCACCACGTGATATCTATTATTAGCTGTGAGCCTATAAATCATCGTTTATCAATTGCTTAACATGAAAATATAAGTTGTCTGTATTTTATGCATTTACACCATGTAATATCAGTTCTTCGGACTAAAGTACTAAATGACAAGAACTAAGTCTAAGAAATGCATGATTCTGGATGACTTGTTTTCCTTAATTAAAATACTGCAGGTCGGAGAGAGTAGTCGACCTCGAATTATCTTAAGAACACGTGTTTTTATGACTAGCTATCGGCACACCTTTGAGAATCGCGCACTGCTGTACTTGTGCCTTTGGTTGTCCGAGATGACCCCTTCTCAATACCAATCGTCCTCTCTTTTCTTTTCCTAGGTTCTTTCATCGTGATTAATAGTTATTTGCAACGTTCCGACCTCCACCTTATTTTTACTTTCATAGTTAATACCGAATTTTAGGTTATATTATATCTTCTCTTTTTTGTTGGCGCTAATGTTGCTATTGTCTAACACCAGTCTTCGTTTAATACATTTGATTAATTGCTGGCATTGTGAAGTGCTGGTTTCATAAAATATTTCAATAGTTAGCGTTTTTAGATCGTCTGAGAAGTATGCCGATTTTACAGTTCAGCTAGTTCGCAATAACCATAAGTATTTATTTATTTACTTAATATGACCTCCATTGAGAGCGCCAAGCACAATTTGATAGAACAAATAACCAAACTTATAAGTTCACCGCATGGAAATAGGTTTAGTTTCATTTCAGGAATATACTATGAGATAATTTTCCACTGTAAACGTGTTCAGCTTTATTGCTTTACGCAATTTTCCAGATCTTTGGGCTGTTATAATTTCTCTCGACCTGATAGGAATGTGCTGTATTATCGTTTTAAAATGAAATTCTGTCAGATTTCTGAGGTGAACCTAACTATTCGTATCTTATTCTCAACCTCTTTTTTCATATCCGTTTCGTTTTACGCCCCTGAGAGTAACTGGGCGTAGCGAAACTGTGTTTGACTTTGTATTTCCATGTGATTCATGCGCAATTCCTTATTCGATTTGATTTCCTATGTTTTTTCCCCTCGCATACTCAGACGCTTCATATTTTCCAACATATTCTGCTCTATTACGACGATATTGCCCATTCGATTTGTAGTGCTGTCTCCATCCACTTATTAGTACTGTCTTTAATAAAAAACTAATCTGGACAGTTTTCTGCGAAAATTGTAAGTCGATTATCTATGGCATTAATCTAAGCAAATCCGCTGACACTTTGTGCAATTGCTCAGTTATGAAACAGTTTTTAAACATTCGCAATATTTTGTTTCGATGTGCTTGGCTAGTCGCAGTTACTGTTCTCTTGTCCTATCCACTAATTTAATCGGGTTCAACTCGACCTTGTCGTCGTGGTTTTAGGAACTGACTTTGATAATCGCAATGTGTTCGTGAATAGTTTCTCTTTGCGGCATTGGTTCTAGTCGGTTCATTAGATCCTCTGAGTATTTTACTGTCCTCTATCATTATAATTTCAAAAAAAATAGCGTTCATCTTCAATTAACTTTTCCACTAAGATATTTGTTTTATGCCCTCAAAAATGAGAAATATTTATTATACCGTTTTCTTATTTTTTACTACTTGTATTTTTTTCTCCATCATAGTATTCCACGGGACTTCTGTTCTGAACTACTGCCGCTCAAACTGTGTTTCTACAGTTCTCATGTTTGTTGTTGACCTTGTTCTTTTGTCGAAACTCCTTCATAAGTGTTTTGGAGCGGTTAAAATTCACCGTTCTAAGCATCCAATGTAAATTAAGTATTGACGAAGAGTGGTAAGTAAGTGGTTATCTGAAGTGAAATCTGGTCGTTTCCCTTCCGCTATTGATGGGGCCACCGTGATAAGATATTCTGAAGTTCTCAATGTTTCGCCAATATGCACTCGTATAACTTTATGAGAAGTGTAAGTAACCTTTTTTTAAATTGACGTCATAAAAAGGTGATTTATAATTTACTGAATTTAGCAATTAACGGAACATGTTTTTGTTCATGGTGTTATCTGTTAAATATGTGTATGTTTCGAAAAGCTATTATTTTTTAAAATTGTCCCTTTTCGGAGAAATAAGCCTGGGTAGTGATATTTTTAAGATTTAGAAGTTATGAAACCCCATTTTTAGATAGTCGTATCATGTAAGTTTATTAATGCAGTAGCTGACCAGTGCTGGCTATTTTCGATGTTATTTCCTCGTTCACTCTTGTGTCTCTCTGTTATAGATGTGATAACACTTAATATATGGCATTCTAGACACCAGAACTTCTAATTTTCCTTTGCCTAGGTGAATATTTCGATACGTCTTACGTAATGTCCTTAACTTCAACTCCAAAAGTTTATAACTATATCAAGCAAGTCCCAGTTTACGGTTCCATGAAGAGATAGAAAAAACCTGAATAGGGGTTGCTGGGGAATGGCAGATGTAGCGGGTGAAGAAAGGTCATTCGAATAATTGATAACTATGATCACGTCTGACTCAATGAATTTAATGCTGTTGAGAAACTTCATTTCTGGTGCGACATTAACTGCAATATTTAGAGCAAATAGTTGATTCATCACATTCCATTTGAAACTTTTGAAGGGAATAAAATAAAATAATGTATTTTTTCTAATTTTACCATATTTTACATGATCATAGAGATTCAAGTAATTAATGCTGTTATCTCAATTTGATTGGTACGGTTTTTTAATATGATGTCAACTAATTGAAATATAAATAATTTAACCACTCTAGAAGCCCTCTTTATATAATGGTGTATTTTTCTTAATTTTATTCTTTTATATTATTTATTTCAGAAGAAGATGCTCTCGAGAGCTGTCATTGGTTAAGAAAAGCAGGATTTCCGCAATACGCTAAACAATACGAAGGTTCGTCATACTGTAAATATACAAGTTAAGCTGCTAATATAAAAAAGAGTTAAAATATTTCTGAATTCTTGATCTGATTTTTTTGATTACTTAGAACTTTGCCACTTAACATTTAAAATCTCTCCATGTGGCATTAAAAGGGTAGCTCTTATTGGGATAGAAATATTCTCTATTTTATTAAGTATTTTTTCGTCGCCTCCCCTTTTATTACTGTTCAGTATGTAGAAGACGCACAAATCTTGTCTAGATATTACCAAGTGTGCTAGGGATTTATATGATAGGATAAAACAAGATAAAAACTCGTTTGCGCCCTTGGCAAGCTGATCACCAAAATCGCGCTCCTAAAGCTCGTTTCTTCGGTTTGGGAAAATGGTCTTAAAAATGACGATTGGATATTCGAGCTAGGGATTTCTAGCCGGATGTATTCTGTTTATTTGTGGTATTTTGTTTTTGACATGTCAACACTCTCTTTAGAGAAAACTACTATATCGGATAGTGAATCAGTTATTTATTATCATCTCTTAAAATAGATGATTCAAGAGAACAGAGCAGAAATTGTGTAACCGATTTTATTTCTCGTGCGTAGTATGAGAAGAATATATCTAAAGGAATAATAATATTGGACGAAAACTATTAAAAATATTATATTTTAATGGTATTTCCTTTAACATATCATCATCTTCATGATATAAACAATAAACAAAAATGATCTGCATTCCATACTCTCGGATATAAGCGGGGAATTTTAGAAGGCCAATTTCCAATCGATATTCGTGGCGTTCAAAGGGATCACGAATTCCTCGGTCAAGATTCGTTGAAAGCCCTCTATCGTCGACTTAACACTTTAAACCGATGTGCCATTATGAAGATTGACAACGTCGTACTGAGGCGCAGAGTAAGCTTTATATACTTGACTAAATCATTATTTCCATATTAAAGACAGTTTTTCAGAACGAAGACTACAGTTATAACGACATGATGTATGGTGCTATTGATGACGATGATAACGTAAGTTGAATTTCTGAGTTCAAAGATTGAAGTGGCAAATTGGATGCGGGTGCAACGCATATAGGAACATGATTTATCTGTAATCTGAGGGTTTCCACTAGATCGGTTTGCAAGTGATTACGTATTTGCTGGATAACGAGACATTTTTCTTTGTGATTCGCATTATAGTTGATTCGTTATGTGTTAATTACTATTAGAGCGCGATTACGTACTCTCCCATTCATCGCATTCATATTATCATCTTTGACAAACGAGCTGTCGTTCCCCTGATGGTTATCTTTTGTTTACATCAACTGAACACTACTCTTTTTTTCTACAAAAACAGTTTTTAACATCTCATGTATTGCATAGTCTTAAATGATATCGATATATACTCTTTAGAACGCCCATACTTTATTCCATATAATTGAATTGGAAAATCTCCTATAGTAATTAGTACCTTCCAGAGTTACATAACCTATTCTACATGTTTATCATTCTCTTTTACGAATTCATTCGTTTTCTCTAGATTTTTGGCTGAAAGTCGTTTGTATTACAATCGATAGATTCGTCCATCACAGTTAACGAGCCTTAAGTTAGATATGGATTGATAATAATTAATCTACACATCACTTGAAATGTAGTTATCTCATACCAGTAATTATTTCTAGGTGGCTCTTTCTGGGAACTGGCATTATCAGCGACATTCGCACACCTGGTCTCGCATAGGGAATGAGCAAATGTATGGAGCACCAGGGAGAAGAGGTAGGGTAAAACTAATGAATAGGTATTTTTTCGACATTAATAATGTATTTGCTTCGTTATCTGAGTTATAATGACTGGAAGAGACCTTCATTGTAATCTATGGAGAGCAGATATAAACAATGTGAGATGTTTACCTAGACAGCGAACTGAATTTTCAATAGTGAAACTAATAAACAGTAATGTTGACGACATTTTTGTGCTTCTCTCGGGAGTTGAACGAGAATCTATGTTAGCCCCATATATCTGTAATTGTATTAGTTTTATAGTTATTAAGAAATTATAGATACTAAATGAAAGTTTGTAGAATAGTATTTTATACGATATGATCAGTGCGAACTAATTGAAGTCGAGTACTTTAATTCACAGTAATGACATCAAATTATGGAAAAATGTTATTAATATGTCACGAGAAATAATTGCAGTATCTACGAAACCTAATTGGGACACATTTCGAGAACCTCTAGAGCGAAGTCCGTATGAAGTAAGGGAGGCGAACAATCCATATGGAGAACATAGATCAGACAGACGACTCGAACGATATGAAGAGAACGAGCGAAGGACGGACTATAATGGGAATGAGTTAGTCCAGAAATTATACTCTAAATGAAAGTTGTTGAAGGGAGAGAATTGGTCGGTTATAATCGGCCGGTTCGAGACCACATTATCGCTATCATTATCAAGCGAGTTCGGTTTTCAGGGCACAGGCGAATGGTAAACTGCAACGATCGCAGAGCGAACGCATCAAGGAACGAGCTAGGGCCATAATGAAGAAAATGGATTTAAGGTCTAGCAGCAGGTATTCCTCATACCCTTAAGTCCATCGAATTCTGTTTCGAATATTCTATTCTTGATGTGCTCACAGTTTTCTCCACTAAGGAGAGAATATACATAATCTACTTCTTGTGAAGTTTCTGAGGAAATATTTGATAATATAATCAAAGAGATAGAGGAGAACAAAAGAGGCAAGGATTTTTTCATTGGATGTTTTGCCTAGACGTCGTAAAGAATCTCGACACCGTGATCCTTCCACCATGATTATTGGTGATCCCATTTTGGTCTCTTATGACTCAGCCAGTCCAGAGGCAATGCGAATGTTCCCAAAAGGCATTAGACCGACAGCATTAGAAGGTATAGTGTCTAATTTCGTTTCTCTTCTCATTTTTAGAATGGGGGTTTATATATCAAAATATATAGAGCACTTATTGGCTTTATTGTTTTTATACTAAACTTTATTTTTAATTTAATTTTTAATGAGATTTTTCGTATTTTACAGGTATATTATAAGTTTTAAATATTTTGTCTACATGCAACTTTGTGTAACTGGTAATCCATGAAAGATCAATACTAATAAGCTCGTTGTTTTTTGAATAACTGCTTGAATTGATTATAACTCAATAAACCCTTTATTGTATACCTAATATTTACTCCTAACGCCCATAACCTTATAGCTCGCGGTCGACAACTGATAGCAGAACGTCAGCCGCGTAGTAAAAGTGCCAGGAGGCAAGGCATGGTCCTGCTATCTCCTTCCTCTCCCGAATCCTCTTCAACCGATGACTCGTTTCGTTCTTCGATTTCTCTTCAAAGACGGGATCGATCAATGCCACCCAGAGCATTGGAGAGAGTTCCACTCTATATTAGAGATTACAAGCAACCATTTTCCCCGTGTGAGAGATTTAGAAGGGAAAGGAATCAGTACGACAGCTATCTGTATCCGGCAGGTCACACTAGTCTAACGAGGTTGGTTTGTTTGTCTATTTTTATTCAATTTTATTACGCTACTTTTGCTGAGTATTCATTTTTGCTAACTTTACTGACGATAAAATGCAGTATCGTTATCACAGTATAGGAAATCTCAGCAACTATTATTGTCTGCACTCTACTGTACAATTTCGATATTCATCTATCATTTAGCACGACTAATATTTTCCAGGGTTCCTCCAAGAAACAGTTCTCGGGTACCTGGAGTCTCATCATGTCGCTATGAAAATAGCAACTACTATGGTAGTCCTGGGTATTCCATACCGGCTTACAATAGCTCGTATGGTGCTCGTTCTTATCACACTCCTCCTACAGAAAGGACCAGAAATCTGATCATTCAACCTGACGGATACTATCTGCATGGTGATTTGAACTGCCCACTAATCAGAGATATAAAATGTCTATTTTCATATAACTGCATGAGTGTGTATTTACAAATAGGGAATAATGCAATGTTTTTTTTTATTTACCTGAAATTTTAACAAAAATCTCTTAATTTTTGCTATTCCAACGTTAGTGATATAATATCTTCTACAGAAATGTCACCTGACTTATCAATGTCCCGTGTTAGACAACTGCAGCGAAGTGGTTCACCCTCTACTTCAAATGGAATTACGCAGCTACGAGTTGACACCCATGGAAATAAAGTTAGTTTATAATACGTAAAATTTTGGTGGTATTTTAAATGCAAGTGGCGTTTTATTATGTTTGTGTTAATAATAAATTGCATATAAAGTAATAGTACACATTTATTTATAGAGTCAATCAAGTCTCGATAATACTGACGAGGAGCAGTCATCGAGCAATGCAACCGCTAACCACAATAGAAGAGACTCCGGAGTGGGATCTAGTCTTTCGAGATCACCAAGGTTTGCACTGTTCTTTCTGAACTATCAACGGAAATGACACTAAAGCAATACATTAAGACGTTCATAATGTTGTAGCGGTCCCTCAGCACAACGGATTCGCCAGTCCGTTTTACCGTATACACTTGCTCTCTCTTCATCTCTCATTAGTAGCAGTAATAACTCTTCTATTGGATCCTGGCAAGCTGCTAAACGTCGACTGCCAGATAGGACTGTGATGACGTCGTCATTGTCATCTAGGTAAGCATAAAAGGTCTCATTTTTATCTGATTCGAGCAAATGTGATATTTTAGTGTATCAACCGACGAAACTTTCTTTACGGATGTGCAGATGGTTCGATGTGTAGACTCATTGAGTGTAGTTGAGTTGGTGAGCAATTTGATTACTCTTGAATTAGTTAAATATTTTTTTGGTGATATTCATTTATATTTACTGTTCATGACATATTTAGACGCGCCTTCATAAGCTCGCCTACCTTCGTGTAACTGCTATACTTGAGAAACATATGGGGCCTGGGAGCACTGTGAAGATTGGAGGTACTTCAGAGTTTTCACTAATAAATATAATACAAGAGTCTCTGTTTTACAAAACTTACTTTTATTTAAAAAAACCTTTTGAATATGTCTTACTATAAGTATTTATGTAGTGCTCAGAACAGTAGCCCGAAAAATAGTTATAAAGTCTGCAGAAAAGTTAGACAACTTTAAAAAATTTAGTTCATATTTAGAAGTCTCAGCAGCAAATGGGAGCACGTGCAAAAACTGGACAGTGCAAAAGTTGATCAAAAAAATTAAACACATGGATGGAAAAAACGGAAAAGGTATGTTGTACTTAATTGACATCTAAACTATGAAATGATAAATATCACATGAAATTCTAGAATGCGAAGAGGGAAGCGTTTTTGGACAACCACTTGATGTAATTTATAAGAAAACAGGACAATGTTTACCAAGAACTATTCTCGAGGTTGTTCTTACTTTTCATCATTTCGATCAAATCGTTTTTGACGTATATGATCAAATAATTTTAAAGTTTTTAGATCCTTCGTTTTCTGCGTCAAATGGCCCCAGACACTGTAGGAATATTCCGTAAAAACGGTGTGAAGTCAAGAATAAGTGAACTGCGAAGTGTATGCGACAAAGATGCAGAAACTGATGTTTTTGTGAATGAAAACAGACTTGATCCTGGACAGGTTTTTATGTTGACATTATAAATTAACTTTATTGAATTAATTCAGAATTAGTTTTATTGTGTTTCATGAAATCCACTTTTAACAGTTAAAAAGTTTTTAAATATCTGAACTTCAGTATTTCGAATTTGTTTGTCTTACAGGTTCATGATGTAGCTGATATGTTGAAGCAATATCTTCGTGAACTTCCCGAGCCACTCATGACCTCTAAGCTTTCTGAAACTTTTACCAACATTTTCCTACATGTGCCTGAAGCTGAAAGGTATCTCGTATCTGTTGTACTAAGCATATTTCGGTTAATTAAGGAAAAGGCTAAATTTTGCTTGTCTAGCAAAAATAGTAAGTATACTGCGACAGAGAACTCTGTAAGTGAATAGCATTAGTTAGCGAAATATGTAGCTAACGATAAAGGTATATTTGAAGAAAAACGGTGCATACTGTAGCCGGATTATTTTGCATCTTTGCAGTGCTAATTACTTTGGAAAAATGCACTTCGATTTAGTGGAAAGAGACACAATTATTCATCATTCCATTTTGCAACTGATGTGGATCATAAGAAAATTTTATGGCGTCTTCTAGTTTTAAGCGAATATATTTTCTTGATAATGTAGCATCCAAATTATGAAAATATACTGTAAGTAAATCTGATCCTAGGAGAAAATCGATAATCTAGATTTTGCTTGATACGGACGAATTTACCTTGGAAATAAGTAGACTTTGATGGAATATTAATAAAATATACATTCTAAGTATGCGGATGTATTTCATAAATATTAGTCTATTCTAGGCTCACAGCTGTTCAGTACGCAATCCTACTTCTGCCGGACGAACATCGAGAAGCCTTACAGACATTACTGTTCTTTCTCAATGACATCGCCAAACATTCTGAATTCAATAATGTACGTAATAAATCAAAAGAGAATGAGGAAAGAGAGAACAGAATAGGTAGATAAATATAACATGAAATAGAAGATATAGAGATAAAGAAGTACTTTTATATAACGTTCTCTATTTAAATGATTATATGAAGTGGTTTTCAGATGCCTGCTCAGAACCTTTCTGTCTGCTTCACTCCCTCTCTCTTCCAGTTAAGTGCGTCGAGATTGGATAAGATTACCCCAACTAGGTGAGAAATGTCTACTAATATGTTTTGTTTATAGTTCTACTCCACTGTGAAAGAGGTTTCAATTTATATTGTTAACAAATTGAGATTTGACAAAGTGCTAAAATAAAACAGTACGAATTATTTTATATATCATCGAACAAAAAAACAGAATATCATGGATAATAATTTTTCACATATGAGTCTCCATAGGATCACTGATTTTGGTGAAAAAACTCATGGCTAATCAATCTGTTGTCTTATGATTCTTTTTATCCAAATAATCTAGCACTTGACCGAGGCGAATCAAATATATTAAATCTTAACTATAAAATATTCACAAACAGAAATAAATAGTTGTGATATAAGCTCTCGAATTTTCTGCCACAGACGTCACAAGACGATCGGTGCTTCGGGAATGCCCACGGAACGAGAAATGCGCGAGACACGTGCCGCCCAGCAGTGCCTAACACAAATGATACAGAACTGCAAATTAATATTCGTGGTTCCGGAAACAACTGCCGATGACAGGTGGGATAGTTCGATATCGAAAAAGTTTCAAGAGTACATTTACCTCAAATAGACTAAGAGGATATGTAGTCATATTATGAAATAATACGAAGTGATCATGCACTGTTGTTTGTATCTGTTGTCCTTGTAACTGGCTTCAAAACGACACACAATATAATGCAAGAAATTTTCATGTGAAAATTGCTTAAAATGGCTGGTAAATTTTACGGAGCAGATCATTGCCATCACATACGACTTCTAGCCAAAAATAGGCATGCGGTCTATTAAGAACAATACCCCAATAGTACCGGAAAAGTTTCCGGTCGAAATAGATAATTAGCAACGTTTCAAATACGAAGTGAACATATCACGGTTCTAGCATGTAAGCAGCAATAGGTTTTTTACAAAGTAATTATTGAGGGTTGAATATAAAATAGTTTTCTATGAATCAATACTTATAGTAGCTAGCCAATAACTGTAATCAAATTATTTCTTGATTGTTTTATACATTATACCGATAAATTATACAGATCCGAGTGCGAAGAAGACGCTCCGATATTAAAGGAACTCGGCAGTAAGGGACCGAGGTCGTATTTAGTTGACAAGGTCCTTGACATGGTTAAGGTTCGAATCATACGTTTTAATATGTTGGATTTTTCTGATCTATTTTTATAGTTGACAATTATATAAATGCAATTATTATACACTTTCTTGAACCACTCATTTAAGGAACATGCTGACCGCTGGAAGGGCTGGATCGTAGAAGGCTCGTGCGAAGGTGTGGAAATTTCGTGCAAGAAACCTGCAGATAGTCATCCACTTAAAATGTTCCGCGTGTGGGTGGATGTGGCAGCACCACCTAAGGAAGTAATGGTCAGACTAATGAAAGAAAGGTTAGAAATAGTCATCTACTTATATTGTGCATTATAGGAAATACTATATCCACTTTCTTAAATCATTAATGTAGGCTTGTGAAGAAGAAAAACTATTTAGAGTTCAACTCATTAAAAGATTGTCGTAAATTTTATTATGGCAGCGTTGCAAATTTACCTACAGACGGAGGTGTTTCTGAGAAAAGTAGAAGAAATGAGCATTGAAAGTATGCCGAATGAAGAGTTAGCTGTTCAATTAGTTTTAAGGAAAAA
>JAJAVP010000319.1:2033-14861 GCA_020740425.3 Heterorhabditis indica
AATACCAATAAGTGTAAGAGAGACGAATCGAACCAGGGAACCCGCAGACGACAGACCGGCGCACACACCACTAGACCACGCCACACTCGATTGTGCACGTTTTGAAGCAAACAAGATATTGATTCCAAAGTTGCATTCAGATATTAAGACTTTCTCCTGGAGAGCCATCAGTTAGAGATGACCTGGAGTAATGCCATTTCCTAGCACACATTATGAGAGCCGCATCTCTTTTCTGGTGTTCTCACGGTTTTGTTGCGCACCAAAGAGAGGTATCGAGCTCCCAATGCTCGAGCACGTCACACCGCCTCGAACCACTCGGCCATGACTTTACGCTAGGCAGCGTCAGTGCTCTAATCCAGGAAATTATATCTTAAGGAACGATCATAAATCCCCTACTGTATGGTGGACATTAATTGTTCGGGTGTTCCTAAACTAACTGGGAAATAATAATATTAAAATTAAATGTTATTCTGTTAGTCTATGTAACATACACTTCGAAAAATCTAGAAATTACTACAAGTTAAAACATAATTTCCCTTTATTTTAGATGTAGATGAATGTGCTAGAGAGAATGGTGGCTGTTCTCATGGATGTGTAAATACTCCTGGAAGTCATTATTGTGCTTGCCCATATGGAATGACAAGAGATCCCTTGGATCCTAACACCTGTATCAATTCTGCAAACTCGTACGTCTTTTCTTAATATTGTTTTTAACCTCGACTATTATACTTTACATGTAACTTTTAACGTCCTTTTCAAATCAGCGTAACTTACTAAATTTTAATCATATTTATAATTGAAAAATATACTAATTTCGAAAATTATGTTGAAGATTTGACCGCATCGCCCAAATGTTAGCCCAGTATCTTCACGCCAATATGAAGAATGAAAAAAACAATTTGGCTGAAGTCAATTTTAAGCAAGGAAATAAAATCAACTATAAGGTAAAAATCTTCCGGAATTCTCAATGTTTAAAAGATATATGATTTTATGGATATTCGATTCAATCAGCTTTATTCATGTATTTTTCCTATTAATGAGCTGAATATTAGGTTTGCTATTCGGGACATTCTTGAATACCGAAATCCGAGAATTGCCCGATATATTGGTAGACCCGATTCCCAAAAGCTATACTTTTTAAAATTCTTGTTTTTCCCGAAAACCCAAGATCCCGGCATTATTGAATAGCAACCCTAGTGAATGTATAGTAAAGTGCAGCCTAAATTATCTGATAAAATAACAGAATAACCTTCTCACTACAGGCAACCATTCAATCCAAAGACGACAAGTTAATAACTTTCGAATGGTCTTCCGTCCCTGCTATTGTCCGCAAAGCATTCAAGTGGCTGTTTTAGGATGGTATCCATTGAAGTTCTTCTAGGGTTAGACTTTAGTACTGATAATGGATACATTATTTCATATTCTATAATAAATGCTGGGCCTTTAATGGACTAGCAACTCTCTACCTGTTATTATAAAATATCTTCCATACATAACAGTTGCCGTTTTAAATTGCAACAATATTTTTCTGTTGATACATATTAATTATATCTCGTTAATATTTTCTACTGCCCAAATATAATTTGTGTGCCTTGCCTGTAGTTCCGTGCCATTACCGGTTTGATAAAGATTTTCAACTGTACTTGAGATTTTTGTAAGCTACTTCTCTTCCAGCTTCATCCTTTGTGATCAGAGAGCATAATATTTTACGTCCTTAACAAATTCTACTTTCTCTTACCAACGCAACAAATTGAAGATCAAAACTAATTCTTAATGTGTACGATCTTAGATAAAGTATGGCTTGCGCCCCAGTGTCATAGACAACTATCAATATTCTTGAACAAACAATCACTATTGCATCAAACCTTTACTGATAAATATCACACGGATAGAGTGTTAAAAAAGACAGTACAGAGTAATAAGATCACTCACCATGAAAGTAATTTCATCGAATAACCAAACTGTGCAAAGGACTAAATGTAGCCAGTAAGACAATGGGACAAAAACGATAGTTGTAAGCAATTGGGGAACATGACATAATTAAATATCCGAAATAATATGTCACGCTATCATCAAAGCCTTATTCAGGCATTACAACGCTTGCAGGTGTAGGCGCACAAAGTCCCGGCCATATCAGCATATTTGGGTTCGTTGCAGAATGCAGCAAATACCTTGCAGTGCGTACCTATAAATCGAGTATCTATAATTATAAATGTAATGATACAAATTCATGCCCTACTTTTTAGATAAAGAATAGTTTAATTGTCAAGTCTTTTCAGTTCTAAAATATTTATTAAAGACTAATTGGTGTTAAATGATTAGGTATTAACTTAAATTACGTCTTGCATATATTACAGAATTCTGCTTACAGCATATCGCAAATTATCAAAGTTATAAACGATTCAAAGAAAGCTAAATAGAATGTCCTGAATTTTCCAAAAGAATATAAAGTAGAATTACTAAAATGAAATAAAATAATGAGATGCATAAAGTAAAGACCTTACAAGAAGCTTCAAGCAATACAATCTACATATATTTTTCCGTTAAGTTCCCAAAAATAAAGTTCAATAAATGTTGAACAAAAGTACTCTAATTATAAATTCCTTGATTGTGAAGTCATACAAATTCATAAAAGTCATGACTCATAAAGAAAAGAAGACATAAGAACAACTACTAGAATACATAGCAGTTATTTCTTTCCTTCCTATGATTTACTCTAACAATAAGAACTATTACTTAATAGGTACTACCGGATACAATTTTTGCTATAATAGTTTGCGTAAAAGTAGATCCCTCTACGTCGTGATATCCGTTGGGTAACTGTTTTTGGAATACTAATTCGACTTTCATCACCACTAACATACACATTGACAAGAATCAATATGCATTATTATATACCGTATTTAAAGCAATTAAAAACACTTAGAAGCAACAATATATATAATTAACTATTATAAGGTGTTTATCACGCACCAGACTTGTCGAAACAAGTTGCGTTAGGTGGGGTTATCACTTCCTCCTCCTCTGCTGTCCCTAGGTTAAATAGCAAAACCGACAGCAAACAGTAGATGGTGAACATTACTTTAATCAAGAAAAGTATTGTAGAACTCAGCTCACAAATTCTAGTAAATAAAGACCGATGGGTGATATAAAATAATATGAAAGACACATTACATTCTTAGCACAAGAAAATTATTAGCCAAGCAGCAAAGATAAAGAATGTATTTCTATATGTCAAAATATTTGAAAAGATTTAGAAGAAGAATGAATACAAGACAATGAATAACAATATTATAATAGAAATGGAAACTATAGCAATGTGAGCAACTGAAAAGTATTAAATTCAGCCTATTGTTTGTTACCTTTATATAGGCAAGTTGGCACTACAACGATGATAGCTTAGCTGGTCAAATAAGCTTTTGTCCTAACGGTACGACTACACGAGCTGAATGAGCTCACTCAATCACAGACGCTTCAGTTTTATGAGTGGACTTTGGAATGAGTTTAGTGGATGTTTGATCCAGTTAATATCTACTAAGAAATAATAACAATCTTGTCAAGTAACTAAATGCTAGTTTCCTAGTCAGTTATTTTTAAACGAGAGAATAAATGCACTAGAGAAAGATAACTAACACTTATAAAGGAGGAAATAAACTAACCGACATGGCCAGCAATCACTGAATTGCTGCGGTGATTCAAGTGAACCTGAAATCTTCTCATTTAGAGTAATAATAACTTTAATATTATAAGTAATATCCAAGATTTAGGTTGGTTATGCAACAGGCTACTTGCTAAAAAATGTGCTTATCCTCTACGAATAAGGTTCTGACAACTAGTGAGCCTACCGTAACAATGCTGAATAGAAAAATTTACACGTCCACAAATTTATTCTCATAAATATTAATAGAAAACGCTAAAACTATTATTAAACATTAGCTATTTTTGTTAAGAATAATAATATAACATACGATTTTATGTAAAAAATTTCTCAATACTGTATGCCTTAAAAAACCGCCTTTAAAGTGGAAGTTCCAAAATGATTAAACTGATCAAATAGATGTTTATCTTTCAAGAAACTGCCATATTTGAAATAATACAGGTCATGTTATAGAACAAATATATTGCCAGAATATACTGCAAATTATCACAACAAAATTGTTACCTATTCTCCGAAAAACATTCAATTCGACGTAGTTTAATTATAAACAGTAAAAGAGATTTATTACCTATATTTTTTATAAAGGTTTCCTAAATATTTTCGGAGTAAAAATAAAGTAATTACACTTAAATTAGTACACTTTTCATTTAAAGAAAACTAGCCGTGCTAAATCCAATGATGACGCAACTCGACAAGCATAATTCAATTTGCGAATCCCCAGCAATCGATTAGTATTAAGACCGGTTACGACAAGACTCGAACTACAGTCTAGTTGACCTTTCGCTCTTTTTAGCGAAAAACAGCACTCGCAGTAGCCGCTGGTGCGGAATGGCATTGCATTCGTCGTGTCTTCTAGACTTCACTTCACTCAAATCTATAACTAAACTAGAACTTGTCTCTAAGAAATAGATGTTGTTAATATTGACTTGTTTTGCCAACATTCACAGATTCCACATAGAACTAATTCTCTGTTGTTTGTTATTCATCTAAAATTGAAAAACTATATCTCTATTTCTGGAATGCATCGTTTTTGTTTGCCGCTTATTTATTTTGGTCTACTGAAAATAGGAGTGCGCTGCTTCTATAGTAAATCAAACTCTAAACACCGAGCTTCAATATATTTTCAGAATTTCAAGGTAGGTATTAGACTAACTCCGTATTAAGCAATGTCAAGCGCTCCAGGACTTGAAAGGTTAGCACGTGCATCACTTGATATTTCATTTACAGCAATAAGAGGGAGTTGGTTATAAAATAACACTATAAGTCTGTTTCAGAACTATTGTTCAATATGCCATATTTACTGTACCGTTCCTACTTTTCTTGAGATATTTTCTTACTAAGAAGAGATCTATAACTGATGTTCGAGAGAAAAACTGGAAGAAGGATACAGTTTATCTGTATCAGTTAGGAAGAACCAAGGTAATGCCTGGAATATCGCCCTATTCACTGAAAGTGGAAACATTCCTTCGGCTTCATAAGATTCCTTACGAAGTTAGTTTATTGTGAATAATTGGTATAATATAAATTTTATTGTTTTAAATGAATTAACACAATAATAACTTAATAAAAGTGACTTATTAAATCATATACGGATTTTAACATCGCTTTTGAACTGTTTTCAGAACCGTTTTGTTTTCTTTGATAGATCACGGCATGGCTATCTCCCATTTATTGAACTAAATGGAGAAATTATCGATGATTCTCAGATAATCATGGAAAAATTGAAAAAGCACTTTGAAATTGAGGTATTTTTATCTTGATATCTATTTGTAATGGAACAGGTTCAGAATATATTGGCATATTTATTGTTTAAACAACAATTTAATATTGCAAGTTAACGAGATTAATCTTATACCATCAGGAACATTCTGACGTAAAGTTTTCTGGTTTGCATCGTAGCATAGAAAGGATGATAGAAAATCACATGTTTTAGTGAGTTATAACTTATTATAGTCATGATAAACTATAAAATGGAAGAGAATTTTTGAAGTTATTCTTCAATTTATGTGGTGAATCAGAAATCATATCATGAACACCTGTTGCAGTGTTCTGAACCGATTCAAAATGGACATGAATCTTTTTGCTGAATTTATTCTCTCTGAGCTGACATGGACACCCAAATTCCTAATTCCCATCTTGGCTCCTATTGTAATCTTCAAATTTAGTAGAAAAGTAAGGTGTTAGAAAATGCAAAAAAATTACTTTTAAAATATTAATTGCTGAAATTTTATTACATATATTGTAATTGAAAGGCTATGTTATGTCACCAGTTTGTACACTGCGGTAGTTTAGACTGCAAAAGAGTTTGTTTCAGTTTAATGGACGTCAAGCTGCGGTGCTCGGTGACTACGAATATTCGGATTTTCAAATGCTACTGAGAAAGGATTTGGATGCCCTAAGAGATATACTAGGCAATGGGAGATTCTTTTTAGGCGATAAAATCACATCCGTGAGGTTTTAATGGAGTTTTCGTTAAAATTGAATTTAATTGAGAAATAATTCACTTAGAACATTACATATTTTTACTTTAGACTGACTGTTCAGTATTTGGAATGTTAGTTCCCGTATACTACATTCCAATTGATAACTATCCAAAGAGGCTTCTGAAAGAGGAGTACCCTACCATCGTTGCTCTCCTCGAAAACGTCAAACAACAACTTTGGACGGATGATTTTGAAACAAAGTAGATTCTTACAGGCATGCCAAATACCAAAACCCAGTAGAAGAAGAATATGTAGCAATATGTTAAAATTATATTGACTTAGTAAAGCCCGTTTATTGTTACAAGTAATAATAACAATACGTCTGGTCCAATGACCTTCAATGCAATTGGATTGCGATATAAAACTATTGTAGTTCGTAAAAGAACCACAATTGTGATTACCGTATTTGTATCACTGAAATAAGCATGCATTCCTCAGAGATCTTTATGGTCACAAGTTGCACAGAAGTTTAGGACACTTTATTACTCTCTTCAAAAAGAGTGGAAGTCACGTCCGATTTATTGAAATCCGACGTAGGTAATTTTTAGGTACAACTAGACATTTGTAAATCGTCCTAAAATCGATAGCATTTAATTTCCAAACGAAAATATGTCTTTCAGTTCTAAGAAATCTTAAGGAACGCAAGCAAATAGCCGTGAAGTTTAATTGTATAAGGATATGCTTTATTTTCATTATCATTCAAAACACTTCTACTCCATCTTTATGACCAAAAATTACTCCATAAAATAAAGTAGACAACGGGAAAAGTTAAATTAAAAGGATTTCAACCACTGATACGTCGGAAGTTGGTTAGCATTGCTTCGATGGTATATGTGCGTTCAAAGCTGGGAGGTAAATATATTGCAGTTAAGCACTTATTTTGACAAACAAGGTAGAAAATCAACTCTAAGAATATTGAACGTACCAACAACACGATCTTAACATTTTCCGCAGGTCTTTCTGCACTTTAGGGCTAGATGTGTCCACTTTTCAACAGAGCAGAACTGCTTCAGCACATGACAATACGGAGCTAAATAGTTTTTAAGTAAACGAATCAATTATTATTCCCAAGTAATTGCCATATTTCTACTCGTAGTACTTTGTTCTTATATATACTTAAATAAGATATTAAAAATCTACCACTGTCCATGCACTCGAACGCTTCAGCAACTGAGACCATCGCCACAGCAATCACGCAGACGAGAACAATAATCTTAAATGTTACTACCTGATTATTATATCCCATTTCTATCTTACAAAATACATCCTCTCACATATCAGCTGCTTTTGTTAAGAATAAAGAGTTTAAAGGAATGAACTATAAATAGTATAAATCTATTAACCTGGAGTCTGGAATTAAACATAGCTTCAAATTAGTCGACTAATCAGTTATTGGCTTTTCACATTCCTCTTTTATACCAACAACAAGACAATGCTTGATTCTTGACATCTGCTAAAATATCATTCCTTGTTTATTCAGTTGCACTACATTCAACGTCACATAGCTGCACTATCCTATTTAGCAATTCATTACTTTTTAAATTGAGCCTAAAGAATTATCTATGCGCTTAGATTTTGCTAGCAGTTAGCCAAATAAATTTTATCTAAAACTTGTTAGGTACTTGACATGCATACCTACTATAAGCCTCCATTCCTTATTACAAATACATTGTGAAAAATATTTATTATATCTATAGTGAATACGGTGCTTATGTTGCACTGTAATGGCGAAGACCTAATTCAAGTAGTTTTCGCTAATGTTGTTATGTCAATGAGACTGACTTCCACCCCTGGAAAATTACTGGCTGCATCTTCTTCAAATTCATGTGTAGTAAAGATTCTCTTAAGAGATGAACATTGTACGAGGGAGAGATAATCATAGTCGAGGGTGGACGGTGGAAGTAGTAGGGTGTTGATCTAAAAATACTAAATCGAAGATAAATTAAATTTCCAATAAAAACTAAGTAGGTTAACGTAAAATTATAATATTAATTCCAATGATATCTATATATTTAGATTAAAGATCTATCAATACAATGACTAATCGTTGGGAATAGTTCTAAAGATTCAACATTTGAACAGCTGATATATCGCACGTTTCGTGAAGGACAAAAACCTTGTGCTACCTTAGTCATTATATTGACAAAACTGGGTCGATTATGGTAGTGGAGATAACTGCATTATTCAACAGGTTTCCGAGATAGTTTTCCCGAAAACAAGCTGAAATGAAACCATGCGGAATTCCATAGAAATATATAACGGCTTAACATTTTGTTTGTTTATGGGATGCACATCTTATATTAATTTCTCATTATTCATGAGAGAATTATCGTGTGAATGACTATTTTTTTAGCACCGGTTTTTCCTAATATTGCGAACAACCTATTCCAGCATTGCTTACCGTATTTCGAATAAACTTCTGAGGATTAATTATTTGATAAAATTTCAAACAATGTAAATTAAAACAGCTTCCAAATATTTAATAGCGTAAAGCCAGTGAGAACATCAGAAATATTATGGTTCCTGTTTTACATTAATTGGTAAGTTCCATGCCAAATATGAGGCTATTGTTGCTCGCAGAGTAATTATTAAGTAGTGGACTAACAAATCAGTTGTACTGCCTAAGCCTAATAAATGCATTCTCTAAATGCTCTAATTATCTTCTTATTTCGAGGAAATATGCTCCAATACTTAACGCTGTTTCTATAACTAAAATATTCCAAAAAAAATTGAAAAATCTAGAATAGTACTAATATATGACATTACGTATTAAGATAAATCAGAAGTCCATAAACTTCACCTCAAATTTAGCGATGATATGCCTCAAGCGAGATGGATCCGGGTAATTGAGTGTCCCTTCAAACTAAAAAATTGTAGAATATTTTATTCCTCGTAGGTTACATTAATTCGGATAAAAGCAAAAATTTAACAGCGATTGATATTCTTTAGGAAAATACATGCGCTAAAGAAAGTGTAGTCTAGTAAATCATATTTTCTTACTATGGCTAATGTATGGCCTTTAAGCCAAGGTGCGATAGTGGCCAGGAGTCCAAATGATGTTTGAGGATGACCAAGAGCAAGTACAGAATCTGTGGATTTACAAGTGAATAAAACCCCGCTGGTACATGATAGAATCTGCCCGGTAGAAATTGAAATCAGTTGGAGAGAAGGAATCCTAAAAATATGGTAAGCAATTAGACATTTAGATCCAGCTACGATCATAATAAATTAACTACTATTAATTAGATAATCATTTAGTATATTAATTATATTCTTATTCTTCCACCTCGAATAGTACTCACGTGCCAATTATTTTATAGCGAAATACCATAAAACATACTCAGAGTCTACTTCAAACTTGAGGAGATAATGTAAGCAATAAGTGACATACTTCTAGCAGCTTGATTAAATCAAGAAAACATTAATTTTAATTTAAGAACCAAACAGTAATACACAAATTAAATACTTAATATCATACTCCTTTCCATAATCATCTAATACAAATTAGGATACAAATGAAAAGAACTCTTAGGACTAACTTACAATGCAGCCCAGAGCACAAACAAACTGATGTTAAGTAAACGAGTTTCCGGTTATGTTACATTATTGGAATTAAATAGGCGAGATAATATTTAATCGTCTAGATCTAAAATATTGAATCTATCTTAAACATGTGATCAGTCATCAAGCCTCAATGAAACTTCAGGAAATGACAAAGCTATGAGAATATAAATAATAGTTAATTACGTTCACATAATCAGGTATAAATGTAATTTACCATTTAAAAGATCAGATTTTTATAGCCTACACTACTACTTGAAATATCTAACTATCCAAAGTCGAATATGAAAGTACTTGAACAGAGCAATGTAGATTAGTCGAAGTAATATCGACAATTGCGAGCGTCATAAAATTATTAATCTTTAAATAATCAAAGAAAGTTGAGGGTACCTACCATTGTGGCAATTCCACGAAAGGATGATCGGCTGTAAGCCATTTAATATCACAAGACGTACGGGCCTGACGAATAAGCTGGCTCCATTCTACATCCACGCCATCATTGAATGGTACATAAAATAGGTTTTCATCATATGAGTAGTTTTATACAATAATTGTCTTTAAAACCTATAAAACATCTCTAACTTAGTGGTAGCATAAACTTTTAGTACCATGCATAGCTAACAGTTCTCTTATTGCCATATTTAGTTATCGATACTTTTTTCACTTACTATCGTATTCAAAACGCTTACTTATTTGTAGCAGGCGATTGTCTAGTCTATCTAAGCCTAGTTTGAAATATTCGAAACTGAAGATGCAGACTTTTTTGTTTAGATAAACATCAAAGTTAATATAATAATATAATAAATGTTGAGTCGTTTATTTACATTAATTTAGAAAGCGTATAAAGAAAGCTAAGTGGTTGGACCAACTTTAAGAGCATAACATGGTCTCCTTCCTGGATACTCTTTATCAGGTGGAGGAACTCCTGGATTGGGACCAGTATGACGAACAACAATCACTCGCTCAACATTAATACCCTTTAAATACTGTTTTCTATATATTTCAGTGAGTGGTAAGAGTATAGTCAATTTTTCGAATTGCTAACTAATTTTTCATCCTGAGTATATTTTGATTTTAGCTCAGGGTTTCACATAGAAAAGGCCGCTAAAAATTTACTGGATATCAATTTTGTTCCTTACAATATACCTCCGTACTGTTTATTGCATCATCAAGTTGTTTCTTTGTTTCACATAGATTATTTCCTTGCCAGTATCCATCAATGGTTATAATCAACCTGCACTGCGTTTCACGTAAGAGATCGGATATCAGAATGACATCACAAGATGATGGATCCTGAATTAACGCATATTATTAGCTCCGTTATAACGTTATAAAAACTCGAATTTCATGGTTTTTATCACTATCATTATTTAATACCGCATCGAGACTTAATATGACCAGCCAAATTTATCTATGTAACTTAAACAGAAATATTTTATAAAACAGCAACTTTATTGCAAGTTTCATGCACTTCGTTACTTTGGCAATAATCAAGGCAATATCTTTTGATGAAATCCTAAATATAACAAGACTAGAGATGGACGAAGGAGAAGAAAGGAAACATTCCTAAAATAAGTTGTATTATATAGAAAAGTTTACTAATTTTGGATGATAAGTAATTTCAAGGGATGAAAAAGTCACCTAGGTTCAGTTACAATGAAATACTCCTATCCTTGCAAGGAATATTTAAATTTAACTCTTGTCTTCTACTCTTTGTGATACCATTTGTTACAGTACAAAACAACTGAGCTGTGGAACATAATTACCTTAAGAAAAAATCATGAATTTCCCACCATTATTATTGGTATAATTCCTATTCTGCTACATGCCATTATTGAAAGAGGTAGCTGAATTACATTAGGGAGCAAAAGGAGTATACGTTCACACTAAAACAAATCTATTACTGCGACTAATTTGGATATTATACAATATCAATTTAAAGCCAACGAGAAAGTAGATATGTGAAAAATAGAATAAAAACTAATCTACACTTAGTGCATCATATTTGTCATGATCTGAAAAACTGCTACCAACTTATGTGGATGTATGATACCATATTTAATGAAATACCTTTACAAAAAACGAGAAAATACAATAACTTAATTTAAATCGCTGAATTTTCATAATTGTTACCTTCTTGCATAAGTCACACAAAACATTGGCGATTTTATTTATGAGTACATTCACTGTATTCCAACTTAACTCGGCACAGTCATGGACATCGTCATCCCAGTAGTTCCCTTCCCTAAAACAAAACCTTTATTGTTTCTTTACAGGTTTAAGTAGCTATTAAACAAAATTCAACCTAAATTAGAGCTAAACTAGATTTTAGGCAGAATTATACTACTTCTTTGAGGAATAAAATATTAGTGAATGGTATTTCCCCATTGGTATTACCTTTACTCCATTAGGGCTACACTCTACATACTGTTGTTTTCCTTAACCAAATGGTTGGATGTCTGTTAGGATCTGATCCATATCTCCACGCAAGTGATATCCAGTGGTAGATACAAACGGAATCTAGTGCCACTATATTCATATTCGAAAATGTGAGTTAGACAACACGGAAATGAATTAATGTCATCCGAAGAAACATGGCTATCATGAACTCCTTATTAACTAAGTTGTAGTCCAAATAAAATCATTCTAAGTACAATAGGTAAATATAATTGGAATAAATATTTAAATGTAATATATGTTATATAATATCTGGAGAAATCTGATCCGCCTTAACTTCTTCCAAAGTATTGATCTAGGACCAGTAACTCAATAACATTTAAGCGCTACTATATTCATATACGAGAAATTGTAAGTAACCTTGTATAATCGTCAACTTAAGACTTACTCTACATAAGTCATTCAAATACTTTCCAAAAATTACCATATTAATGCATCCCCATTTTTATCCACCATACTTCGCAAATGTCTGTCCACACAGTTGTATGAGATATTCGTAGCTCTCTAAACAATCTCATAAAATATTCTAATTAATAACATTGGATAGTGATTTATGTACTAGTTAGTACTTCCATATTATATATATATACATATACAGGGTGGGTAGGAAGTTCTGATAGAAAATTCAAGCGCTGTTAAATTAGCATATATGACGTAGCAATTCGCTAT
>JAJAVP010000319.1:16802-30104 GCA_020740425.3 Heterorhabditis indica
CTATGCATGTCCAGATAAATTTTCATGTCGAATACTGTCTTTATTACAAAATTATTCGACTTAATCTGTTTCAGAACTTACTATCCATCCTGTATATTTTTGGGCGAATTTATTGAGAAGTGGAGCTCTTGGTAAGTGAAATCCACTTCGACGAATTCAAGAGATTATACGACTCTTTGGAAAAACAAAGAAAAGAACTGATATGAAACAGAAAAGACATCACTTTTATTTCGCCATTATCTTGTAGTTCTTCCTTCCAAAATATAGTACTCATGTTGATTCCCTGGCAATTTGTTCCAGCTGAAGAAAACAGATTAAGACATATGCACTGTGAGGAATCTCTTAAGAATTTAGCTTTGAAGATTAAAGAAACCACTACAAAAGAGGATTAACCAGCACGCAAAATGCCAGCCCTCCGTATTGAGAGATGAGATAACTGGCACGAATCTAATACAGCACCACTTAGATAACTGGCAATCAGAACCAATCACAAATAATTGAAGCTAATTTAACAATACAATTCTATATGCTGTTCCCTGAGAATACTGAGCACTAATTTCAAAATGATCTGTAGACTAACGAATTTCTATTTACATTTTGAATTTCTTAACAACATGCGTTACGACTGCTAGGTGAAAACATCGATCGAAATTAAAGATACAAATAAGGCAAATACTTGCGAGTTACTTTACAACATATGAAACTTAATACCTATTTAATACTCGCAAAGTTAATATTATGTTGATGGATAGGTTAGTACAACCAACGAAATTCTAGCAATATAGCCAAGAAAGTTTCATTAGTAGCAACAAATTCCTGTGTAAACATAAGTCATTCCGTCAAAATAGTTGTTCAGAGCAGAACGTTTGTACATATCTGCAGTCATAATACTCACAGTGTGATTATTTAAATCCAAGTCTGATACTTAGAATTGCATGCTCTTAACAATATCATGAATCCAATCGACTGGCATAAGTTGAAGGACATCTTGGCGACTAAAACCTGGAAGATTGCATAAAATTATTGTACATAGTTCTTATTGGTCTCATATATATATATAACCTTACAAACACGCCCTTTGTAACATTGTAGACTAAAATTATTGATCTAGGTGACACTTAAATGACTCAATAATTTCGTTTCATCGATATTGTCAATTTCTTTAATGATAAAGCTTTACTGCGTTAATACATATTATTTTATTGGACCATTTTAAATAATATCAGTATCAACAGTATAATTTCGAATGGTCAATACTCACCTCTCGTAATAAAATGACGAGCGACCCTTTCGATGTCTGTTTGAAGATCATGAGGTATACACTTCCCGTGGAATACTTTAGTAACCTAAAGTATATGGTAATCGTAATTTATAAAATTAATTTACATTACTTCTAACCTCTGATAGAAATAATCGCACTGCTTCCAGACATACACAAAGAAACCTGCAGCACAAGTTGGTAATAAACATCTGAAATAAATATGTAGTAAATAAATAACATAGGCCTTTCTAATACATGTATAGTGACTTTCCATATTAGGCTGAAATTCCAAAGTTACTAATCTTGAAAATGAAACGTTTTTTGTAGGACCAAGGTTCACAATCGTGGAAATCTTACGCACTACAATGCAATTTCCCAGACACAGGGATCAAGTTTTCGGGATTATGGTTCTTTGATTAACATTACGACGGGTAAATCGCGCTGTGAATTTATAATGTACCACTCACGTAACGCTAAGCTCGAGCGATGTTTTAAACTTTCTTAGGTTGTTTTCGAAAAAGATACATTACGGTTATCGACATTCGTGACCAAAGTGGATTGACTTGTCCCTACCTTTATTTTTACAATGATAAAACTTTGACATGGTCAGGTGGGCCAAACAATACGAGATGTGTCGTATACTAGGAACTCATGGAATCCTACCCAAGAATGGATCAGTCAAGTTTATGAACTCTTCTCACAACCAATAATTAGTCATGATATTATTAACCTATTATTTGGATGATATATTGTTAACTCACATTTCTCCTCTTATCTGTAATGAGATCAACTACAGCAGTACATGTTTTTATTGCATATTGATCTAAACCACGTTTACGACGTTCATTGTAATCGTAGAACACAAGGTAAGCTAATGGTATACCATCGAGATCGGCGGAACAGTTAAGTGGCTCCAAAGAACTAAATAAAAACAAGAAATCGATACCTTAACTAATTATAACAGGAAAAAAAATCAAACCTCCTCCATATTCCAGGAGACACTTCACTCGTTCCTCCTTTGTTTACTACTTCTTGATTTTTATCCAGACCTCCACATCCCTTAAATCTACAATTTTTAGATTTTGTAACTGATCACACCTAACGTTTATTACCTCCATTCCAAACAAATCTGCCTCAAGAACATGAACCACCAACTCCATTAGTTGTTGACTAGAGCCGTTTCCGCTGTAATTATCAGCTACGCATTAATTTAAGTGCATCATTCATAAAAGATATATTTTCATATCGATTATGTTGACTTATACCGAATTTAGTTTTCTCATTGTATGAAGCTTTTCAATTTGAAAAAAAAAACAAAAATACAGCACTCGACTAACGTAAAAGAATTCAAAACCAGCTTTCTGAATTCAATCACCCGACACTGAAGATTATCTCCATGAGATAAATTCTTCTTAGGCTTCTTATTTTGGATATCTGAGGCTTTTACTTCAACATGAGTGAGAACCTGCAAAACTACTTAGGAACAAAACTTTAAGAATTAACTATATACAACAACTAATGGGACTTTAAATATAGTATGTCTTGAAATTTATTTACTTGCAACCAATAGTAACGTCCTTCGGCATTACTTGGAGGAAACTGATGGAGAAAGTAGGTTAAAAGCCGATATACTGAGGAGGTAACATCAAATTGTTCGCCAAATTCTTGCTGAACGTAGTATTATTACACTACATTATAAAGATACATTAGAAAATTGTTATATTTTATTAAAATCTTAAAAATAGTAAATTTTAATTCCCTTTATCTTTCAACGAAACTACATATTTGTTGATTTTAAACACTAATAAAGACAAATATTTGGTCATAAATAGAAATTAGCAAGTTAAATTCATACCATAGCTACTTTATGCAGTAATAGTGATAATGTGGATGGCGGAGGTAGGAACAAATCGTGGATTGAATGTCGAATGAAATTGACAGCACCATAGCACACAAGATCATGGACTATGGTTGATGGTTTATGACAATCCATTTCTGCTATAACGGCATCAAAAAAACCACAGGATTCTTCAGACTGAGAACCGGTTTCCTTAAATTAACTAACATATTAGGTCATTTATATTTGATATAACACTTGTTTAGCAAATTCACAATCACATGCTTATATAGCTAATATTATTTTTCCTACTTCCTATTTTCCCTTTATGAACCGTTATTAAAAAATATTCTCAAACTCACAACTCCTCTGCGCGCTATGGCTTTAGGAACTGAATATTTAAGCATTGCCATCCACTCATTCCATGCTAGTGCTTCTTGTTTACCAAATACCTAAAAATAACATAAAATTTAAAATGGCAGAGAAACATAACTAAATTCTTAGTATATTCTAAATATACTATAGCCAACCTCATCTGGATTATCAGAAGCTAAATCAATGTTATCCAATCCAAACTCATCGATAGCAGAATTGGAATAATCTTGTTTCATTATAGGATCATCATATATAACTATTCGCTGAAAGGATTACTAAGTTACATGTTCTTAAAAAGTTATTATTGATCAATATAAACCTGTTGTTCCCTTTCCCATTCAATGACTTCAGGAGGGGCCATTGTAGCTGATCCACATTTCTCTTCATTAAGAATAATTTCTTTCGTAATCTCTTCTAAAAGATTTGCCTCATCATCTTCGCTAAGTCTGAAAGTAAATCAATTAACAAATACTTTGTAAATTTAAACATACTAAAGTATTTATAATACAGTCAATCCTTTTCTGTATACCTACTATTAAATGAAAGCAGTAAAAGTAGAGGTAGAGCATGGAATTTTAAAAAACTACAATCACTTATTCGAAACGCATTCATGCCCGAGATACGACCGTTGTGAGCGAGTTGTTCGACGACTTCGAATACTGGATTCTATAGAGGCGCCCCCTTTGATGGGTTTCTAAATTATTCAAACTTAATTTGTTATTTAATAAATGTGTTGTCCAAGCACCAAATTAGTATTAACCTTTAATTCATTATGATCTTCCATATATCCTGGCACTATAGACTGAATAGTTTCTGGCGACAATTCTAGTTTATCTTTACCTGCATCATTACACCAATAGGAAATAGTCTGTTTAAGTATTTCATCCAAAGTTGGACTTATCTAAAAACATTCCAATGTACAATACACATCAAATAACTTTAAAATGTTATGTTGTTTCTAATAATTACACGTAAAATAAAATGTACTACCCACAAAGGTACTTGATAATTGTAAAAAATTAAATACTCTGATGTAAAGATGGACAGTACCCCATATTGTATTGATCTAGTGATGAAATCTTCGCACAAGATAGGAATTCGTTGCTTTAGAATCTCTTCGACAATAGCGCTCTTGATTTTAAGATCACTTAGCAAAGTGCCACTAACAATTATGATGAATGTGACCTGCAGTTGATGTTTATAGCTTAACGAAAATGTGAGCTACTTACCAATAAGTCACTAATAACAAAAATTGAGTGAATGTTTATGCATATTACACTCACTAATTTTTTGGCCTTCACTGGTTTGCTCCTGATGCTATTCAATACGCTTTTATCAGTACAGATCTTACCACCGCCCGCTTCAATTATACTGAAGAAATAACCAGTAGCACATTTTAAAATATTAAAAACGAATCCCTGGTGTTAATATGACAATGAAAATTGGTAAAAATATTCTTCTAGCCCCTTGTGAAGAATTCTTTTATTTTTGCTGAGTTTAGTATAAATCTGGCATAATTCACAAACTAATGTTTTAAAACATTACTTGATTTGGATCGTGTATTAACGGATGTGAACTATCGATTTAAGAAATGCAAAATATAAAATGGGTAGTTGTTGGTGTTCCAGATTAAATAGAGAACGTGTCAAAAGAATCAGCTTTTTAATTTCACCAGCTCTTTAAAGTTAACAATACATTTCAACAAGGAAAATGAAGTCATCAAAACCAATTCCATGCAGACTTAGATATTTTTTGAAAAATCAAAAAACCATTGCAACCAATTTCAAATAACTGCATATTAATTATTATGCCTAATAGACTGTAGACATGGCTGTCGGGAAACGAAGAGAAAGTTATGGCTAGGTAAAAACCTTATTAGAACGTTATCTTGAAACCTCGTTATTTTATTTTTTACGCGTCACGACGGAAAATAATTATAACCTGATTTTTTTTCATATATAAATATTATATGTGGATATCTTGAAATTCCAGTGGAAAGAATCTTGATTATTTGTACAATAAATTATTTGAATATACATATAATGCTATTTCAATATATACACTAAATCATATTTAATCGTTTGCTTTAATATTTATATTAAATGTTATATAATAACTACCTTCTGAGGTTAGCTCTCTCTTTCATTGCACACTCTGTCCCTTTACTTAATATTAGTACTCGTTTGAACACATCATTTGAAAATAATTTATTTCCATCTTCTGGAAATTGTTTGTAACGCTCGTATCTGGAAATGGTTAATAATAATTATACTATGTAAATAGTGTCAAATCTTTATTCGAGAATGAGTCGGGTTTTTTTTTTCTAAATAGACTATTTATACTACTTTCTGATAGTACTTTTAATCATTCATAAATTAATAGTAGCTACAAATATATTGTTGACATTATAAAGTTTCAGAAAAGTGGAAAGAATACGAAATTGGAAGCACTGAATTAACTTAGACAAAAATGTCCCCTCAATAGATTGGTACTTTAATAACATTTATGTTCCTGGGTTTTTATCGTGATACAGTACTTCAGCTCCACAGCTAATTTGATAAACAGTTCAAATTATCATATTCAAGATGTTAGGCAGATTTTTACGTGAAACTACACATAATATGTCCGAAAACAAAGCAGCCAATTAATTACAGTAGTTAAAAAGTGAAGATTTTTTCATTAATCAAGTAACGGTTCGAAGCATTTTTCTATTTTTAAATAGATGAGAAATCAAGTATATTTTTATTCTGGAATGAAGAGCACGACAGTATTAGTAAAAATATTATGAATTTATGTATGAAGGATAATGTTCTTAGTATTAACTTATTAGGCGCTATGGTTAATAAATCGATTAAAGAACGAAGGAGATGCTCTGAAGTTAATTTAATATTGCTTCATCATAATGTACCGATTAATTTTCCACTAGTTATTTAGTGAACTATCGCAGAATATTTTCCGAATGGCTATGCTTTACAATACCTGCTTTTTCAACAAATCGTAGATATCTTACACATTCAATTTAAATCATAATAAACTCACAGTTCCATGATTTTCTTCATTGAATTTTGCTTGACAGTGAGTGGAAATTGTTCTGCATTGAATGTATGGGAATCCTCGTCCTCAATTTTACGTTTTGCTTCTGATTTGGTTAACCATGTATCGCGCAAAATCCAGCACCATAAAAATACTATCTATTACATTAAATCTTTTAAGGATCATCATTCACGATTAATTATGAGTAACTCGTAAATAAAGCCATAATTTAACATTAATAAATGATATAAAGTTATAAAGTAGATGTTACCAGAAATAATAGCATAATATAGTGGATTCCAGCTAAAATTTCGAGAGTTTTTTTTTGGTGGATTTAAAACAATATGACTGGTTTCCGGAGATAAATGCTGAAAATTTTTTAAATGTTAAATGATATTCCTATATTAATTCATTAATGCAGAGTAAAATTTCGTTCATTATATTTCCCACCTTAGAATATGGAAAGGGAAACAACTGTCGGCATAGGAGCTTACCAACTACATACAAGCGTTGAGTTCTTATTCAAACCTTTTGAAAAGTGATCCCCAATTTTCCTTCGGACTGAAGTTGCTTAGCTTTTTCTTTTGCAAATCCAACTAATAATACATTATAATTTGCCCGAGCTGTAAATAGCATAATTATGAAGATCTATAAGTGAAAAATAGCAATCAAGAAGGGAGCTTCTTGAATATACATCCAAATATTATTTGTAATTTTCTATATAACGTATGCAATCATACTAATGACATTAATTCATATATTAAGCAATATTTACCTATTTTACTCAATGGACTTTTAGGACGGGTAGGAGTAGGAGGACCACTAACTCGTTTTCGCTTTTTACCAGTTCGGCTGGAGCCGCGTGGGGTTCCAACATGACCCGACATACAAATCGCCTTTAGTATGTTTACATGTACATAATAATATCTGCATAATAGAACACTAATAACTACTTCTCTACTTAATAATATACAAACTGAAGTAATTATTAATTAAGCAATATTAACAGGAATGCTTAGATGACAGATTGTAGAATGCATGAATAGTCAGCTCATTATCCAAACGATTGCCAATATTACCGGTATAATTGCCAGCTTGAGTTCTATTATACAAGTTGTGTCCATAGAGAAACTGTTTTAAAAAACTAGGTCATTTGCTTTGTGATGAAAACAGAAAAAACCAGATAGATTAACTTAGTACTATAAAACGATTAAATCATATTTCATATAAAATTATAATCCAATCAAGAGCTTCATAAAAATCTAACCTATATAGAAATAACACCAAATACGTCCCCTATAAAGGAATATTGAGTACAACAAATTTAAACGTTAATAAATGTCCAATAGCAAAAGCCATCTCAGAAGCATGTATTCCCAAAATTAGGATGTGATGACTTGAAAAGCATGATTCCACTGCTATCCAATATTTTAAGGAAATACCCACATGTAACGTGAATTCAAGACGTGTTAACTTGCTATTACAAAAAAATTTGACAATTCATAATAAAATGCCTTCAAATCATTTAAAAAAATCATGTTGATCAATTTAAAAAGCGGTATTAAATGAATAACATGAAAACAAAACACTACGCACAGAGTTTATAAACAATATATCGGTAGGTCAAAACAACAATGTGAATTAAGGAGTTTTTAAATTTTAAAAGGCGTGCATTGTGGAACAAATAACAAATATCGTCTTCGAAGAACAATAATTTAGAGTAAAGTTATGATAAGGTCATATAACAAGAGAAAAAAATACCAACCACGATTAGAATGCGAATAGGATACTTTAAGAAATCACTAAATCAATCAAACATATTAGCAACCTAGCAATTTTTATGCGAAATCCTGCTTAAATATGTATTCCTTGGCGTAGCCTTGGTTTTCAATTTCACAGGTTCTAGCACAGGTATAGATATACAGCGAAGCCCAATCGATAGACTGCCCTGTTTTAAAAATTTACAATGGAAAAATGCTCATAATTAGTCGCACTATCAAAAGTGGAAAATTTTGATATTATAATTATTTTATAATTAATTAGTTTGCTGTTTTCAAATGTGTGGTAACAATACTTACATTAATATAATTTAGAATGAGTTTTTAAAAGAACTGACCAATTGCATCAACCTCAATGAGGGAGAGAAGGTGAGGAGTAAGTTGTAATTCAAACCTCCTAGGACCACCACATTTATCACACACAGGCACATCCTCAGGTGGCGAAGGAGAATGATCAGTAGCCGGAAGTGGATGACCTATAAATCAGTACTTATGAGAATAATCATTACTCTTAAATACGAATAAACAGTTTAACAAAATGTAATGATCGTAAATGTAACAAACCACAACGCTGGTAACGGATGATTTGCTCAGGATTTAGACTAATTAAACGATTGAATCTGTAACAATGAAATAAACTAAAAATAATAACAGGACCAAGAATATATCATAGTGGAACAGACTAACCGTTCAAATGATTCATCTCGTTTCTGATCAGCAACTGCAGCTTCTGCATCTTCTGTTGTTATATCATTATCCTGTAACATCATTAACGAAATATAGATAATTAATTTTAATTATTATAAGTTAAATGTAAATATACAAAAAACACCAACCCCTTTATTCTTCTCTAAGAATTTTTTAAATTCAGCCATGCGTCTCTGCCTATCCTCATCTGTTTCATCATCCGTATTATCTTCATCCTCATCTTCACTAATTCCATCGAATAGATTGACAGGAACGTATTCCTGCCACATATTAATTAAGATTCGATTTTAGGAAGAATGTTCCATCTATATAGTTAATATACGCAACCTAGCAATATTTCAAAATTAACCTGATCTAACTCTATAGCAAATTCCTTGAACAGAAACTGATTAGCAGGATTTCGGACGGAAGACATTTCTCTTGACTTTGATATCCCACATACTGCTTTATGTCCATTTGTCCAGTCCATCGCTTGATGATCTCGACAACAGTACCTAAAAATACAAGCCTTTCTTTTCACAAATTTAATAACACATGAAAATAAATCTGCAGACGTATATTGTAGCTTCAATTAAATTAAAACCAACTGCTTATGTATAGCATCAATTTTCTTAGCTTTCAAAAATAACTACATTGCAAATTAAAGAAAATAATAGCGGCTGATATAAAAAATATCATTATGTATATTTTCCTGCTGGGAAAAGTCTTGCGTATGAAAAGATCTTGAATTTTAAATGCATATAAACAACAAATTTAAGTGGAAAAATCCAAATAACATCTAATTCTGGTTATTTAATATCCTGAAATCTATTAGCCCAAAGTTAGGAAAACATGAACCTAATAAATAATTTTAATCTAAGTGAAAACTTTTATTTCGCTTTGTACACATAACATCAAGAACATATATTTGCAATAATAAAGTATCTTGATCTACATCAAATGAGGGAATCATAACCAAACGTACCAAGCGTCTCCACATTTTGCGCATTTCTTGTTAGCGTAACATCCACAGATAATACAGAGTTTAGGAGCGTCAGATGGATAAAATGGATCAGCTACATCCCCATATAAAACAATATCAGTTAATTTTAAAATCAATTCCAATTACTATGAAAACAGTTTTACGTTAAAAATGAGCTGGCAGACCTAGATCGGGATTCATGGGACCTTTATCAGAGTAAAATGCATTCACCCTTGGCAGAACACAGCGTAAAGCTAACATATTAGAGGGGTCATTGGGCTATAAAACGCTGATTTAAGCATCAATAAATCAAGTCAGTAAACTTTATGTATAAATCCAAATAAGCGAATTGAAAAACCAACCCGAGAACAATAAGAGTTACGGCACACAAAAATAAAAATAGTTCTATGGAATGAATGGACTGGATCATCGTTGTTAGTAGCATATATTTGGATTAAAAAACACATGGCTTTCTTACAAACCTAAAGAAAGATGCTTACAACGACGAAAATATAAGGAAAAGTCTCAAAGTATATAGCTTTATAATACAATTCCAAATAAAAATATACTCACTTTGCATTCTAGATCGGATGAAGTTGGAATATTTTTAGGATTAAGCCACGACGGTTTGCCGCCGATTTTACCCAGAGGCAAGAATTGACTTCGAAGACGATATAAATCATTAGGCTCCACAATAGCACCAAAACCAAGATAAACAGGATCATCTAGAATTAAGCTGTAATTTTTTAAATATATTATTATAGCACTATTGAGTTTTGAAGCAGCCATTACTTTCGTTACTACTCAATTTTAGTAAGAAATAAAGAGCTAATTGTTTATTAACCATGTGCATCCGTTTGCATGATTTAATCTTGTTTCTTTATCGATTTTTTCTCTTCTTCCTTTGAAGCAGTGATCAACCAAAGAACTAGAACGACGTGCACCAAAATGACAGCAATGACTGCAGAATACGTTAGAGCCTCGTTTGCAGAATATCCCAAGAATCCTATAAAACAACTATAGATACAATAACGAAGAAAAACGCAAAATAACACACGACAATTAAGCATAATCATTTTAACGACTTCCAACCTTCAAAAAAATACTGCTTGAGTATAAACATAGACCCCAGTGGTACAAGCAGAATGACGATACTGTAGGTCAGCAAATTCTTCACTGCACCCTGTACATGCCTATCACGCAGGTTCGGAATCAAGTCTTCCATCCCTGTTGAGACCTACAAGTACAGGGTACTCAGAATTCTGTTTCAAATTCATTGGGGAAGGGAACATTAGAGAAGGAAATAGATTCAGTATATAAAGCTTAATTTCATAACAACTAGATAAATCTCCTGATAATAACATCGGCGCATAATCAGCAACATGAATCAAAAAATTAATTTTATTTCAACAAAAGCTGAAATGTATTGGCATGGTAAATAACAATAAGACTAATACTATAATTATTCTTCGGGAACATGTGCAATACGAAGTGAAAAATATTAAGGAAGAAGATAAAGAAATTATGAATAGTATATCACAATTTATTGATAAGGAATGTTCGCACTGAACCAATTATGAATTGCTTAGATACACCTGAGTTTAGGTGCAATTTAAGTGTAGCGACAATATATTATTTATCCTTCTTCTGTTCCATTAACCGGCGTTCCGCTTCTTTTTCCTCCTTATACGCTACACGTATAAAAAGCATTACTATAAAGATCACCATAGCCATTCCACATAAACCTGCATAAAGCATGGCTTGGGGCCCAGGTAAATGGAAATAATCTATAAAAAAAAGGTTGCTTACTTACACTATTATAAATTACGAAAATGTTGTCCTTCAGTTCCATTGTGCGCATTATTAAACTATTTTAAAACAATTAAGATTTTTAAAGCATATTGTCATAACGTTAAAGTGAATAATGTTTAAAACCTTAGAAATGAATTGATACTTTTAAACTAACCAATGAAAATATAATAATACATGCTAAACATGGTGAGCAGTGGAAGAATAAACATTGCTGCCGAAAAAACAATAAGATTGGTAATGGCACGACGCGAATCTTCTGCTGTATAGAACTGTTCCTTAACATTAATAGTAAGTACAATATCAAATCTCAACCTTTGTAAAACATTAATAAATCCTATTCATGAGTATTGTACCACTTTATAACCTAACCTGACTAGGCTTTATACTTGAATAAAGCAAGTTGATCTCTTTATCATCACCGTTATCCGTTTCTTTCAATGACTCCTCTCCAGGGTCCACTTCACTAGATTTTTCACTAGATTTAGTAGTGCTTGATGCGGTTCCATTTACATTCTCAAAACTTCCTGATGCAGAAGAATCAGCAGATGATTTACGATCCACAACTTCAAATTCATTATCATCAGCCATTCTGAAATCACCTTATAATTATTACAGGTTACTAAGCAACTAAAACAATAAAATTATAAATATCCAAGAACACTCAATAGAAAATCGTAGTAGTGGAAGATTGAACATGAAAGATGCACATATCATAAAGGCAACAAAAAAAAATGCAAGTACCAAAGATCAATTCGTGGACGCACGGTATAAAATTATATACCCGGTTATATGACTCATCAAAACTTCAACTTCACAGGCATGTAACTTAAAGATATATAGAACTGAATAATAACGAATACAAAATCCATAAAGCACATCACAAATTATAAAATAATTTATTTGAAGGACACTGAAAGAGATTGAGTAGTAAGCCATTTAAGAGATCTTTACATTCAATATTAGCTGAAGAATGGAAAAAAATACGATTACATATCAAGACTAAAGAGGGTAGTCACAAAACAATTTTTACGCGAGATATGACATCGGGTGATAGATCACTGTGATTGTAGATTTACGTTCAGCACCACATCTCACTATTCCAATGTACTCCAAATGACCCAAAGATGAGAAGAATGCAGGCACTGCATTGCAGTTCAGAGTTTCCTACATATGTAATGTATTATAGTAAACACTAGTTTACCTGAATGTACAAGTCTTATCCTTTTTATAACCCATAACAGAAAGTTCAAGCAAACAATAAAAAGTCCTATCCCACCTCAATTCTTTCGGCAAAAGTCCTACCCCAACTTGCTATTGTTATAGTTTTCCATTTGTTTTGATTGATAAGTGTTTGAAAAGCAATACTCAGTGCGCATTTGCTATATTCCTAAAGATAAAGCAATTGCTTTTTAAAAAAAGTTGTATTCTAGGGCAAAAAACCACTGCCAAAATATATACATATACAGGGTGGGTAGGAAGTTCTGATAGAAAATTCAAGCGCTGTTAAATTAGCATATATGACGTAGCAATTCGCTAT
>JAJAVP010000319.1:33077-43608 GCA_020740425.3 Heterorhabditis indica
CTATGCATGTCCAGATAAATTTTCATGTCGAATACTGTCTTTATTACAAAATTATTCGACTTAATCTGTTTCAGAACTTACTATCCACCCGGTACTAACAGCCAACTTAAAAAATATTTCCATAAATGTATAATAAAACCATAATTTTTTTTAAAATTAGTTTTACTAATTGACTCACCTGTTCAGAAAGTAATGCTTGCTCCATATCTTTGGATGGATGAGCCGTTAGCATTGCTATACAGTCAACGCCATGTAGGAAATTTTTACTGCCAGCAAATGTTGTCCATGGTCGTAATACCGAAACAATAGCCTTCTATAATAAGTTACATGAGTAATAGATGACAAATTGTGCAAGATAATACAGAAATTCCAGAAAACATTAAAGCATGCCTCAATCGCAAGGATAACTTTTTCCCTTGCAGCAATTTGTGAATTTTTGGATCTTTCATCCATCTTTTTCTTAGAATGAGCCTGATACTCACAGAATCTCATCTTTCGTACAGGTGTTGGTACCTATAATTGAATATTTTTTACTAAAATATTTAAATTATCCGTAATACGGAAAAAACTATTCACTATATGCATTAAAATTAGAACGGTTTATGTTACCAACTTCTAACTCTATATTTTTCTCATCGAGTTTACCCGTCTCTTTTCCTGTTTCAATTAAATTATTTAATGAAAGTGTCAGTCCTTCATAATCATCCTTCATCAAGGAAACTATTTCATTCACAAAGTCAGACAGTTCATACAACTTCAACAATGATAATGAATGCCTCCATCCCCTAGAAATATTTTTTTAAAAGTTTATATATATATATATATAATGCAAATAATGTCCCAATATTTATAAATTACTTATCGTTTAAAATTTAGAAGAGATGGATTATGCTTAAGACCCTCTATAATGAGAAAAAAGACAAACTTGTATATATCGCAGTTAGATAGTTCTTTAAACCAATCTTTATTTAATTGGATTTCTTCATGTAGTTCTGAAGATTGAATATATTCATCGGTGCTTCCCTTGTGTTTATTCAATTCCGCACAAAGAGTGGTAAGCAAAATATTATATGCGTTAACTTCTTCCGTAAATTCCACTTCATTCTAAAACAATACTAGAAGGGTTGCAAAATATCTGACAGGTGATGCACAAGTCAATATTTAGCTTACTTGAGAAAACCACGTTGGATTCTTCAGAAATTGTTGCAAAATAGAGAAACGGACTGCTTTCTTAATACTAGAAACCGAAAAATCGCTAGCGAAGAACTGAGTACTAAAATTGATAAATGTTTCCAATAATAACTCATTTTTCATTTTTCAAATATAGGATACACCCACCGAATAAACCGTAATAATTCTCCACAGAATCCTATGTCTTTGATAGACTTCAGTGCACTCATTACACGTAAAAAAATCTTATCTGACAAAGCAAATGAAAATGGCTTTGATTTCAACAGCTCTAATGTTCGTTGGGAACAAAGAGAAGTGAACATGATAGTACTAGTTGATACACAGACGAGCACTGGTACTAAGATATTGAAAGAAGCAAGTAGTGAGAATAATTGATCAATATATTCCGAAGACATTGATTCTACTTGCTCAATGGTAATAAGAGAACAATTCTAAATTACAGATAATTAAGATAAAAAAAGATTTAAAATGACAAATATATACGAACTTACAGTGTCACGAATTCTATCTATCAAATTATTGATGGGAATTCCACAAGATGATATCCTAATAGTGTCTTTATGTCTTACATCAATATTATTAAGTAACTCATTCTCAATACTAGAAATTATTTGGTTGATATCAGCAAAGTTGCACTGAATAACGGCTACCTTCAATTTACCTGAAAACCAAAGTTACCGAATCAATTATTAGTATAAAAGAATATTACTCACCCACTGTCTGCTTTTTCCCCGAGAAAACGTTACATATTTCGAGACTATCATCATTCTGTTCCAATAAGTAGTCAGTTACCTGAAAATTTATAAAAATGAAGTACCACTGCATTAATTATGCAACAAAGAATAAAAACTGTTCCAATTCATGTTAGATTTAAAAAGTTACAAACTACTTCTAACGACTAAAACATACCTCTTTTATTAGTTCATCAAAAACTCCGCTAAGAGAATTATCAATAATTGTATTAATTCCTTCTTCACTATCAGAACCTAACCATTTCAAAACTGAAGTTATCCATCTGAAATAATTAGTTATATATTCTGTATCAATATACGTTATAACATTGTTATTCTAAGAAATTCGCCATCTAGCAATTTTTATGGAAACAAACTCACTTCTTAAAATCTACCTTTAAATTTCCTTTAGAAAATGATGTATCTTCATCCCAAATGACAGCATGATTGTAAATTGACACATCCTTCAGGTGCAACTTTTTTCCATTTCCTTTATGAAATGAAAATGGCGATGTCATTAGAGGATATAATAATCTTAATTTTGTAACGTGATAAACTTCTTTAAAACCAGTGAATTAGAATTATCACTACCTGTAAAATTAATATTATAATTTGATTTCAAAAATTTATATATATATATATAGCATTACCTCGAAACAAACTATAGGTAATTACACCCTCAAATATAATCCGCAAATAAATTGACGTGCGATTTACGCATGGCTAATCTAACACTTGCGCTACCGTAACCCAAATAGAAACGGCCTTATTAATTTGTCACTAGTTTATTTTATATTTCTCACTCAATTTAATAAAATACGTACTCATAACAACCCTACGCTACGAAAGCTACAGTTCATACAATGAGTAGGCACCAATAATTACTCGGTAAGTGATATAGTAAGAACATTGCTCTGGAACTTCTAATTGTTGCTTCAATATTTTGGCGCAATATAACGCTATGAACAACAAAATTTAACAACCCATATACATGCACAATTCCATAGATTTGTTGACGAAGAATTTTCTCAAACTTTAAGGTTTCACTACAATGTTTTAAACAATGAGATATTCTACTTAATAATTAAGTACTATTCTATTCAGATTCAGACATTGTACAACTAGAAATGTTATCTATATAATAGACTTAATTGCAACAACAGTTTATGTTGCAACTATATACTAATCACACCCGTAAGTGGAAAGATGAATTCAAGGTCTAAAAATTACTAATTATTTAAAGAACTAAGTACAATAAATTAACTATTTTAAAATCTTATTAGCAACCCGCCAATAAATTTATTCTGACAATTCTTTAATGAAATGGGAATGGTTAAACCCCAACAGTAATGCATCTTGTATATATCCGAAATATTGGATTATTACTTATTTAAATTATTCATTTTCTCGAGAAATTCTTCCACTTTACGGCGCATCTCATTTAGACTGATTTCGTGGTACTGTGCATACGATGCAAGCAGTAACAAAATAATGAGAACGAAACGAATGAATTTTTTCACAACTGGTGAACGAGGAGGCTTCGAGTTGACTGGTATTAACCTTAAATGCTGTCTTTTGGTCTAAGGATTTGTTTCAATCTTACATTTATACACATGCTTTATGGGAACCTGATTCTTTTATAATATGTACTTATTTCTTACATCTTTGTAGAAAAGCTGTGTATAGGTCCAAAGCATAGCGAAATAGTTGTGGTGACGAAGCAAATCACGTTGAAAGGCATGCTGAAGTCGGGAACCGGAAGAGCAACAAGGACTACATTACTGTGCAGGATAATGGATGAATTCGGAGTCATAATTTGATATCTAAATGCATTTATTCCACACTTTTTAAATGGTGTATATTGTATAATCTCATAACAAAGGAACACATAACCACTCACTCATTTTTTGTACCAACTTTTGAAATGCCGCATCCCCACTCTCCTAGTTCCATGGTATCCAAAACAGTTAATACAGCGGCAGGCACATAGAGTCCATGATTCGCATCAGGAGGGTACTCTCGTATCCTACACTAACTTTACGCTTTAGTCATTAATTTTAATGATAATGAGTATAGGAGAAAATGGAATACAATATTATACCTAAGGAAGGCTTTTTCGAAATCTATTTTCATAGTGCACTTTGAATATTCGGGCATTTCATACTCCCATTCAATTAAGGCTGGTCGTACACGAGAAATCGCAGAAACAAAATTACGTTTATATACGTTCACTGGCTGAAAATTTTCTCCATAATTCATATACACTAGTTTAATTTCTAGGATATGAGTATAAAAACCAAGTGATATCCTAGGAATACTATGACGCTTAAGTACTACATAATTAAATTATATGTTACAAACCTTTTCTATCTTCCTCTCTATATCGATACAAGTCATAGAAATTGTGTGATAGTATATTTGTACAAACCACGGAATTTGGTGCATAAAAACTGCTTTTCGGGCACGACCACGATTGATTAGATACGTTACCAAAACACCTGAGAATTGATCGGTACCACCAAGCGATGTCGATATACTATAAATTCTGATTTAACTGCTTGTAGTTATACGAATATTATATCAGATATTCAGGTGCCGAAATGAAAATAACAAACAAATTAACGTGAAATATAAAAATATCCAAGTAAATAAATTATTACGAAAACCATCAGTCCAGTCCCAAATAAATAGATACACAAAAATCGGTACTGTGTATGGATGATAATTTTCATGACACTTACTTACATAATATTATTTTACATAGAAATATAGTTTAAAGAGTAAGTATGATAATATATTAATTAATTAATTAGACCAATTAGGTAAAGTATTTAAACTTGCGAATTTTTGCTAAAAATCAAAAATAATTTGTCATTAGGTATATTTTTCTATTTCTCAGCTTTTTCAAATATTAAGATACACAATATATCGTTAGTTCAATTTTCTTTCTTGAAACAAATGATTTTTACCAACCTTATTATACCCTCGTCCTTCCTTGACATATGTTCTGAATTTTCATTATAGTAAGCAGATATGGAAAATGATGGTAAAGAATTATTTATAGTTAACTCATACAAAGCATACGATATATTTTCAGTTCTTAATATTTCCGAAGGATTTGGTTCAAGAGTTTGACCCTGCAGATATATGATTATAAAAATAATTATACACGGATCACGTCTACATAAAATCGAAATATCTATCCCATTTTAGGACGACTTATAAACCAATTTGTTAACGTTTAATTCAAATAAAGTTATAGATTTGAAAAAAAGACCATTGCAATTATATGTTGTTTATATAATATAAACTAACCTCTGCATTGATATGTACCATAACATAACTATTCTTGGCTACATGGCACAAACCGACCGCTTTCCTACCAAATAATTCAGAGAAGTGCCAGTCTAGAGCATTATTAAAAATGATTCTCATGTTTATTGGAGCCGAACTATGAATGTAGTTTTTTGAAAGTTAAGGACAAATAAGCTATTTCAGATCCATAAGATAAATATATACCTAGTTTCCTATTCCGTAAATGTAGGTCAAAAACAGTATTAACGTACAACTCCAAACGCCACATACAATTAATATCCTAAATAATGAACATGTATTAATAAAAAAGCCTTTTTAGAAGTTAAATTAAGGAACTATTTATAGTTAGCGTACCTCACAAATTTGATTTAACTGCAACCCCATAGCATGAAAAGTAGACTCATACATCTTTATTGGGTTTAATAGTGTTACAAGTCCATTCTAAATTAAAACGTTTAAAAAAAGTAGTAGCTTATTCAGAAATGTTCGTTTATAATAGTGTTTCCCGAATTGTCAACTTTGATAGTTCGATATAAAATAATGCATTGAATGAATAAACTACATTATAGAAAATGCGATGTTTAATACCTGTTTACAAGGTAATAATTTCTTCCACGGTGTAAGATTTTCTGTGCATACCGTCTCTTTACCTAGAGCACCGTACCTTAGGTAACGGTTTGTTACATTGACACCATGCAGACGCATGGCTAACTGCGGTGAAGATGTTAATATAGGAACAATGCTAGTCAGCGCAGTACAAAATACACCATTCAGTGAATTGATCAGAGCAGTCCACCTAGTGTCCACACTGCAGAAATAATTCCTGATTAATCTTTAATGTGCCTTTAAAGAAGAATCTTAATAATATTTAGTATTACCTGGATTCATTCCCACTGAACCACGCATGTACATGAGCACCCGTTGGTCCGTTTGGCACTGGCGCTAAGCCCCATTCCTTAGCCCACCAACGGCCTTGTACTAGAGAAAATGATAACTCCTCTACTGAATATTTTGTGATTAATTCAGCAATAATTCGCGGGAAGATCGAGTAGTTGGGACCTAGATAAAACCATTGAATTACTTAATGTAGAACAAAACTACATATTATCCACCATCCAATCACTAATAATAAGAATTAAGCGTACCCAGATCTACTCCTGAACTTGTAATCACGAATTTAAACTGCGACAATAGATTGTTATTTCTCAGCCGAGATATAATCAATTCTTCCGTATATAAGTCACTGTGAGCCAGAGAACTTAATATAATCAACCCAAAAATATATAACATTTCTGGGTAATTATAAGTTGTATATCCTAAAGACTTGAGCCTTTTCAGGAAGGAAATATTTGAGAAACTTACCAAGTCATAAAGTATACATAAAAATATATTTATATATTGCAATTTACAAACATTGTGTACACTAGTAAAAACTGTAACAACCAATAATGTGTTAGAGCATAGTACCCTATGATTATGGAAGAGCACATCTTTTGCTGGTACTTAACTGATATCTAAACAGAATCTCCGTAGCAAAAATGGATTTCTCTGAAAGACAAAGGAAATATAGAATTTCAACCAGTTTCTATCTAGCATAATTTTCGCCTAATTGAAATTAAAAAGATTAGAACAAAGAATTTTATATGCCCACTTAGCATATTTATATTAAATGTACTCCGATTGAAACAACTAGTTACACCTAAATCTAGGTCCGTAATCCACTCTACAGCTCTTACACTTCGTTGTCTGCACTCTATCCGCCACCTTAGGGGCGGAGCTTCTAAAACATGAAATTATTTAATACTTTTTATAGATGGGTTACTAATATGTGCGTTTTATAGCTCTACGCATATCAGTACTAGGTTTATATGTTGTTTTTTACATACTAGTTTTAGAAAACTGACATATACTGTTTTTGGATGCACATGTAGACCATATTTTAACTATTCTGTTCAAATAAAGAATTTGTGGATCGTATTTTGATCACCATTCAATTAGATGATTTTCAGAATGCGCAAGAATGGTCGAAGGTCTCGACCTGCTCTTTATACAACTGGTTTAATATACATAGCTATCCAGGTTAGCCTTGTAAACTTTAATATAATATTTACTAAAAATTATCCTATCAGGTTGCCATGATTTCTTTTCTGTCTAGCTACTGTAATTATGGAATAGGAAATGCAACTCAATGGGCCATTAATAAATTAGATGAGGTTAGTAGCTAATGGGTGATTCTATTTTTGATGGCGAAGATCAAATTACTTGTAGTCACATTGTACTCATAAAGCGATGCAATAAGTTATTATTCTTTTAAGTACGAGTGTACACGTAATAAATTAAACTGGATTAGAGAATTTTGGAATGACGCTAAGGAAAGTATAAAACTGTCACAGAAGAAAGGACGTGCTGAAAACGTGAAGGTTAGTCCTATCATTTTGGTGCAGTATTACCTTGAAAATATTGTTAGCTATTTATTGTTTTGGTAGTTATACAACCCTATTTTTCCATTACATATGTTGTAATTATATTAAGAAAATCCTCTATATATATATTTAGTCTCTTTGGTAATTTAAGTTGTTTTAGAGTTATCCTATTATTTTGTTTGTGGAGGATTCAGAGTATTCCAAACGATGTTTTTTCTATCTTAAAGGCCAATTAAATTATCTATTATTTTGTATAGAATAAGTGTATAGGGTTTACATATTTTAAAATCCAATTTCTACAGGTTTATTAGTTAAATGTGAGTCAGGAGATAATCATTCTTTTTTTCTAAACTAAATCTAGGTATACTACCTATTCAAATTAATTCGTAAATTTTTACTAATAAGATTGGTTCTCAGAGAATTGAAGCAGAAGTGCAGTTAGATAGCGAAAAACAAGTTTTTACTCCGGAGCAACTGGCGCTATTCGATGGATCAAGAGCATCAAGGTTATTTTCAATATGTGGTTGATTTGTACTACTTTTGTTTCTATATTATTTTTCTTAAAAATTATTACATTTTAAGCTATTGATATGCTTCTATAATAGGCCAGTATATTTGGCTATTCTTGGTCGCGTTTACGATGTTGATAAGGGGAAAAAGCACTACGGCAAAGGAGGAGGGTACCACTTCTTCTCAGGTTGGTTATTATGTGTACTATTTATATATCTGTTACTTATTTAATGCATTATACTGATTTCTTGTTTTCTTTTCTTGGTAGACTATATAGTATCTTATAATAGTTATTTTACAAAGAATTAGTGGAAAACAAAATACTTTATCTATGCTAACGGTGTAAACCAAAGGTATATGTACTGATTTTCCAATATCTAATCTAAATCGAATTATTTATTTTATTCGGGTATTTCGATTTTTTCACTTCATAGTTATAGGCAAAGATGCTACCCGTGCATTCGTAACTGGTGATTTTACTGAAAAGGGACTTATAGATGACACGGAATCTTTATCTCATGATGATCTACTTGGTTAGTAAAGTAATATGTTTGGAATTAGTGCCTAGACAACTTTAAAGTTACGTAATTTTCTCTGTGCATTGTTCAGTACTATGAAAATATGATTTAGGCATTCGTGATTGGGTGTCATTCTATGAGAGAGACTATAAACTAGTGGGCATTGTGACAGGTCGATATTATGACAGCAGGGGTAGACCTACTATGGAATTACAGAGGGTTGATCATTAAGTTATTAACAACGTAGCCTTCAACTTTCTTTAAATTATATTTAGTAGCCTGAATAATTTAGGTGGTCGTTTTTAAATTAATAGAAATAACGATGCTGTTGCTTTTTACGTGTTTTAATGTAGTCAGGAGAACTGTTTTAGGTACTGGGAAAAATCGAAACTGCTGCTGAGTGGCGGAATTCACGAGCTGAAGAAGCAGAGGTTTGTCGCTTAAATGTATTTTGGCTTTATAAGTCAATATAAATGATATATGACAAAAGAACAGGTTAATATTTGCATGTTATCAATACGATTCATATTGCTAATCACGATTTTAAACAAGAAATAGGTGATCGAATTTTGAATCATTTTAGGCTTGTTTAGACAATTGATACAACAAAGTTATATATCCATTTCATTGTACTATGTAGGTTATTTTATGCTTTGCTTTTAATATCACTGTACAAGAAATTAGTTTTTCTTATTTCTCAATTCCTTTTGTTATAAAATTCTATGCGCACATTTAGCCTAGTATTAGTACATTTTAGTGTACTATACAATAATTAAGTACAAAGTTAATGTTCTAATTTTTTATATTTACTCTAGTGAAATATTTTTAATCGTATTGTAGGTATTCCCCCCGTGCAATAGTGAATGGCATCAAAATAGTGGTGGGAGGGTTTGGTGTTCAACGAAGAGTGGTGGAATACAAAGAGAATGGGCTGGTGTGCCAAGGTATAATTGCTAATTCTAAATGTCTTATATATAACTATTAATAGTTTAGAATAAGTGTTTACATATTATACCTATGTTAACGATTTTATTTGAAAACTTGTAGACTACTCTATGATGCCAACACAAAGCAGCAACGATGTGCTTGTGTTAAAAACTTTGGCCCAGGACTGTCAAATACACCGAATAGAGGGGCTAACAATGGAGATTTAGACCATCCAGCACTTAAGGTAAGTATAACAATAAAGTACTTTCTATATGACGTATTTCAAAGTCCGCTTTTCAAAGTTGCTAATACTGTTGGCTTATCTTATCGTTGTAATTTCTCTGTAAAATTATGATATTAAACATATATTAAGCATTCAGGTATACCCAAATTGCTCTCCAACTTCCAACAGTTGCAAAGTGGGGAATGAAGTAGACTAATTCCCGTCTATTTTTCTCCTATGTATCGATAATAGAAATCACATAAGCCTAATCAAAATGCTGCCTTGTATCAAAAACCATTCGATTTTGATAACTTATAATTTGTTAATATATTACAGTGGTTAGTGAATTTCTTCTAAAGAACTTGATGTAAATATAGGAAAATCATTGGTGCTGTTTTCATAACAGGTGTAGTTTTTAATGCAACTTGTAGTCTTTGGAGTGTTTTCAGATATTAGTTCATAGTTAACTTTTAGATAACATGGTTAGTAATTTTTACTTCTGGAGTATGGTTTTTATTCCACGAATAAAGGAATCTAAATTGTTTTCCTAATGATATTATTTCAGCATACTAGTTCTCTTTGTCCATAGACATATCACTGTTAAACTATTAGGTGTATCCAAGAGTTTTAGTCCTTTTTTCCAAACTTTCAGTTCTAGTACTAAAATACAATTCAATTATCGAAATATTTTCG